>VRLP01006132.1:0-30866 GCA_009660295.1 Lophius piscatorius | reverse complement strand
CTTCAATAAACCTGAAGTTTCTAGTCGGTTTCCTTCAATTAACCTGGAGTTTCTAGTCGGTTTCCTTCAATAAACCTGGAGTTTCTAGTCGGTTTCCTTCAATAAACCTGGAGTTTCTAGTCGGTTTCCTTCAATAAACCTGGAGTTTCTAGTCGGTTTTCTTCAATAAACCTGGAGTTTCTAGTCGGTTTCCTTCAATAAACCTGGAGTTTCTAGTCGGTTTCCTTCAATAAACCTGGAGTTTCTAGTCGGTTTCCTTCAATAAACCTGGAGTTTGTATCCGACTCCTCCTCCTGGTGAGCCTGAAGCAGAGCCGTCAGTCGTGACGTTTCCGTCTCTCGTGACTGTATTGATTAACCAGTCGCCATGGCGAATCACAGCATCAGAGCTCCATGGCTATTGATCGACCTCATGCACAACGCCGAGTGGATTAAACTCAAATCAGCCCATTCTAGAGCCAAAAACTCAGTTAATCAACCCTGAGCTCAGAGCTAAGCTTAAGTGCGAGGTTGTTAAACCCGCTCTTTGGATTATCTCCCATGTCACACGATTGGATCCTCTAGCCATTCATTTGATGTTTTATGCAGTCTAGTAGAGTTTAACTAGCTTTGTATCTAGTTTGACCAAATGTTGATTTGACCTCTGCTGGAAGTCTGACCCTTAGGCCCACCACCACCAGAGACAGCTCTGGAGTTGCATTTTAAATTGCACGTTTTAATGCAAGTCGACCTTATATCCAGAAAAATATACTTTTGTGTTAATGATTGATAACATAATTTCAGTCAGGTGTGAATTCTGTTTACTTCATGAAATATTGAAGCTCGTAGGACCCAAAACAACTTATTTTGGCACAAAACAGTGTTTCAGAACATAGATAGCAGATTTGTATCATACGAAAACTCTAAATATGATATAGTAATCACAAATGTTCCATTGTTGTGATCAGGGACTACATTATCCAGGTGTTACGTGTTCACGTTCTAGATTAAGCAGGAATGATGTCATCAGGAACTAGACTACACTGGTATGATGTCATCACGGGCTAGACTACTCAGGTGTGATGTGTTCAGGGAGTAGATTACCGAGTAAAATGTGTTCAAGTCTGAACAGGTTTAGAAAAGAATAAAAACCAGTGTTTAATGGTAGTTTTGGAGCGTGTGTGAGCATCTAAACGACAGTTAGCTTTTTAGCATATCTACTGACTAATTAATGTAAGGCTCAGATCTAACTGACGTGAAGCTGATCTTATTAATGAAAACCTAATTTAAGACGTAAACATGAATAAAATCTCACCTGGAGAGGAGCTTTCTTTAAAAATGCTCCAGCGTCTGCGACAACATGCTCCACTAAGGTCTGCGCCATGTTGGATTGATGCAGTAAATTTCACCGACCAATCAGAGGGGATGCAACACAGCTGAGCCTCGTTCTCGCCCGGTCACGTATAGACGTATGAACCACTCAGAAGAAGCGAAATGTTTTTGTGACTAATGCAAAATAAGATTCGTGAAAGTCAGAAATTTTAAACCTTGTTTAAACTTTAAAATCTGATATTTATATGAAGTCTTTTCCTTAAAATAATTATGTCATTACAATGAATAAATTACTGTTTCTTGTGGGATTTTCATACAATGAATAAAAAACTATTCAAATTAGGATATCCCAGAAATTCTTTAATTGATTTTTGAATCCTTAAAACAACTATAACGAACAAAATATTATAAAAATCATTATTATTTAATTTTTGTGAAATATGTTTTCATTCACAACAGAATTACGATATTTGATAGTAGTTTTTGATTTTTTTTATGGTAAGTGTTTCTACTTTCCGATTTTATCAGATAGCTTGAATGCAGCGCCAAGGTTGAGTTCGATCACGTGACGCTTTGTTGACGGTAGAAGAAGGAAGATGGCGGCCTGCTGGAGCAGTGAGAATGTGGTGGTGGAGTTTCGGGACGCTCAGGTAATAACTAACAGGGGGAAGAAACTGAACTCACGGTTCAAAGTTTGCATTAAGTTGAATTTAATCCTAATTTATTTATTTTTGGAGGTAGTCAATTGTGTTGTTGGTATTTAACATAGAAGACAACAAGTTACTGGAATCAAAACATAAGAACTCATTGGAAACACTGAACTGAATGAAAAACCTTTAATGCCCAGAATAACAGTTAATGATAATTTAAGTGTATAATCTGAATATTAACTTAAATTCAACGACCAGTTTGGATGATTTTCCGAAATGAATTTTTGAAATTTTCAATAACATGCTGATACAATACACAATCCAAATAAGCAACTGTCAGCAAATACAAACTAAAGAAATTAATAGAATGCATTTTTCATTTATTGAAATGTAATTTCGCTTGGGGCCAATACCCTACTGTCTCAGTACTCCTCTAGATAACCTCTGAACACATGCAAAAAAACCTCTGAAGTGCATGTGTGCAGCCTTGAATGCTGAGCACGTGCCTGTGAGCAGCCTTGAATGCCGAGCACGTGCCTGTGAGGTGTGCAGCATTCAAGGCATTTCTCTGGACGTACTGTAACCTGGGGTCCCAATTGGAATCTAATCTCAATATAAATTTAGTAAGATTTCGATCTGTGTTTCCTAAACGTTTTTTTTCGGGTGACCCACATTTTTAAAATGACAAACTGTTTTGACCCAAATCAATTTACGGTCAAGTTGGAGAGATATTCGCAAATCCGTACATCATGCATCAATAAATCTTTACATAACAGGAGTCACTTACTAAGGCAGATAATGAGCTACAATCTCATTTTTGTCAAAAGAAGAGGTTCTCTGCGCTGGACTTTCTCGCTGCTGAAAGCCGAGTGAGAAGGGACCGTCTACAAAGTGCAAGACGGGCAGCAAAGCAAATAAAAATACAATTCGGTTAATGATAAGCAGTGTAGCCTTGTCAAAATCATTACACGCATCATTGGGCTGCATCACCCTGCATTTGACGTATCCCTGATAGGATGCACCTGTCCGGTGCCCAGGCAGCAAATTAGTGTTCAGTATGCAGGGGCCTGGGATTGAACCGCCAATCTGCTGCGATCAAGAAAACTTCTTCGTCCCTCCTCTGGGAATCGAAGCTCATTCTTCTGCAGGACAGGCAGCGAGAAAGTCCTCTATTCTAACGATTACTCATTGACTCGTTGCCTTAGTTTTTCATTTTGCGTCATTGTTGGCTCCAAAGGCAAAACGGATACAAGAAAACTTGTTGCCTCCGACAGGTAACCATGGTAACAAGATAATCAATGTTATGCGCTTCACATGCCAGTGTTCTTAAAGTTATGGGTGATTGGTGTATTGATTTGTATACATTTCTGAAAATATTTTATTTATTCCTTTCTTTTTTGTGTGTGTTTTCAGGCCACCGCCATGTCTGTGGACTGTCTGGGCTCACACGCCGTGCTCTCTGGGTGAGTCCCTGAACGCATCACAGGTTAAATCTGTGACGAAGCTGCAGGGAAAAGTTAAGATACCACATTTAAACAACGTCAGACACCGCGACTGTGAACGCAGCGTCATTTGTTAGCTGTCTGCTGTTTATCAGGGAGTCGTCATGGCTTCCTGTCCGACGACTTAATATGACTTAAAGTGACATCAGTGATTCAAGAAGAGATCAGCATCCATAATCCATTAAGAGAGATGTTTATCAGTGTTGCTTCCCAATTTCGTATAAAGAAATAATAATCAGTCTCATTCTCGAAGTGAGTGACTGCAGACCAGTACGATACAGGTTCTGTTTTTTCCGGTCTGGTCCAGTCCGTTAGCTTAAACCACTTTAATAGTATTCAAACAAACAGAACCGTCATTCATCAGGTTCTGGCAGAGATAGCTAGCAGCATGTTAGCTGCTAGTTAGCTTTAAGATATCTGATTAGCTTGGTGCCACAGGATGCTACATTTGATTTTCTTTCACCGGCGTCTCTGTTGTCCCTGTACTTCAGGCGGCGTTTCTTGTACATGGTGAACCTGGAGGCTCCGTCTGAACCCCCCAGGAAGATCAGCCGGCAGAGTAAATGGGACGTGGGGGCGGTCCAGTGGAACCCGCACAGGCTGGAGTCACACGTCTTTGCTGCATCGGTGAGTTTGCTGCCAAAAACGGGAAAAGTACTCACAAAGAACATAAACATGCATTTCTAAGTGTGTGTGTGTGTGTGTGTGTGTGTGTGTGCGCGCGTGTGTGGTCTTCAGAGTAACCAGCGGGTGGATCTGTACTCGTGGAGAGATGGCTGTGGAGAAGCTCACACCTCTCTGCAGGGACACACCCGTGTCATCAGGTATTACTTACTCACCTATGGTGTGTTCACTGACACTGTCTCTGTGATGTGTTCACTGTCTATCTGTGTGATGTGTTCACTGTCTCTCTGTGTGTGATGTGTTCACTATCTCTGTGATGTGTTCACTATCTCTGTGTGTGATGTGTTCCCTGTCTCTCTGTGTGATGTGTTCACTGTCTCTCTATGCAATCTGTTCTTTGTCCAGTGATCTGGACTGGTCCTTGTTTGAACCCGAGTTGTTGGTCACCAGTTCAGTCGACACCTACATCTACATCTGGGACACCAGGTCTGATCAAACAATTTTTTTTAAATCAGTTTACCTCCAGGACATTTCAAATGTTCTGACATGAAGACTTTCAGTTTTTGATCTGATTATGTTACATTTCTCCGTTTGACAGAGACACTCGCAAACCCACGGTGGCGCTGTCTGCTGTCGGTAAGCATTTAAAGGACCGTCTGTGTTTTTAGTTGCATTCAGAGACGCAAGTCTCTGCCTGTTTCTGTGACAACCGCCTCGCTGCTGTGAGACCATCCCTCATGATCAACATTCATGCTGCGTTCAAGGACACTCTGACATCTGAGACTTGAGGCGTTTACGCTCACTGCCTGTTTAAATAGAAAATAATCATTTATTTTCATTGGAAGTTTAATTGTCAGAGGTTTTTTTGAATGCATCATTAAAAGTTTCTTTTTCACAGCTCTTCTTCTTTTAACCTTTCCGTCTCTTGCGGTTCCAGCCGGAGCGTCTCAGGTGAAGTGGAACAGAAAGAACCAGTACCTGCTGGCGTCCAGTCATGACGGAGATGTTCGGATCTGGGATAAGAGAGTGAGCAGATGACCTTTGACCCACGACCTCAGCTGTGTGCATCCACGTCGTAACTGATTTTTCTCCGAGCAGAAGCCGAACACGGCAGCAGAGTACGTCGCGGCTCACCTGTCCAAGATCCACGGCCTGGACTGGCATCCGGACAACGAGTACATCCTCGCCACGTCCAGCCAGGACAACTCAGTGAGGGTGAGACAAACAGAAGGACTTTGACAAATCATGGTTGGGGTCCAGAGGGCAGTCAGTAGGGAGTCGTAATGTTCTGGCAGGTAGTGGAAGGTGTAGAAAACTACCTGGACTTAACCTAAAATGTGAATTTCCTTTGTTGGTATTTAGTTTTGGGATTACCGGCAGCCCAGGAAGTACCTGAACATCCTGTCCTGTCAGGTACCGGTGTGGAAGGCCCGCTACACGGTGAGTATCACAGGCTCCGCCCCCCAGAGCAGTGGACATTTTCAGATGACTGTGAGATCCTGGTGATGGATGATAAAATACATCCTGTGTTCTTCAGCCGTTCTCCAACGGTCTGGTCACGGTCATGGTTTCTCAGCTGAGGAGGGAGAACAGCCTCCTGCTGTGGAGCACCCTGGACCTCAACAATCCCGTCCACGCCTTCGTGGGACACGACGACGTGGTGCTGGAGTTCCAGTGGAGGCCGCAGAAAGAAGGTGACTGATCACATGACGGATCACGTAGTCTTCTGGATGTTTGTGTTGTTTACATTGTTGTGTTGTCGCCTCCTCAGGCTCTAAGGACTACCAGCTGGTCACATGGTCCAGGGACCAGACTCTGAGGATATGGAGGGTGGACCCTCAGCTGCAGAAGGTCAGTACTCCGCCGTAGACGGATCCCCCCCCCTCCTCCTCGCTGACATCTCACGCTGACATCTGTGTGTTGTTGTTGTGTAGCTGTGTGTTAGTGACATGGTGGAGGACCTGATGGAGGGGATGTCTCTCGCCATGGACTCTGAGAAGTCTCTGTCGGCGCATGAGCCCGACATTCAGCACGGCGCCGGTCCTGGAGCTGGAAACCTGTATGGTGAGAAACGTTTCAACAAGACCATCAGCTACTGTCAAGCTAACTGACGAGTTAATCAATCAATCAATCAATCAATCAATAAATTTTTATTTATACAGCACCAATTCAAAACAACAGTTGTCTCACGGTGCTTTCCAGAAAGAGGTTTAGATCAAACTCTTTATATAATTATCTTACAGAGACCCAACAAAGTTAATTGTTAGACTTGCTGACAGGCTTGCTGTCATCGAGCTACATGTCCAGCTTACTGTCCATCTTACTGTCCATCTTACTGTCCAGCTTATTGTCAGGCTAACTTCCAGGTTTAACTGACAAGCTAATTGTAATAGCTTTCGGGCTAGCTGATGGGCTAACTGTCGGGCTACCTTTTCAGGCTAATTGTTGGGTTATATATCAGACAAGCTGTAAGTCTAACTAATTGGACCCCCTCCTGTGGTCTCAGATCCGGACTCTGGAGTTCACCAGGACTCAATGGTGGGTTCAGGTCTTCCTCAGACTCTGCAGCAGGAGTTCTTTCTGGTCAACCTGCAGATTAGAAATGTCAACGTGGAGGTGAGATTTCGTCTTGGAAGTCAGTACCTTCCTGTTGGGTCTGGTGCTGGTTAATGACATCATCCGGAACCTCATCCTGACGTCAAACTGGAAGTGACACCGCTTTGATCTGTGTTTCTCAGATGGACCCAGTGAACCGCAGCTGTGTGGTGTCGGCACACTTTGGCGGGCATCAGGTCCACCTGGTGGTGAAGTTTCCCGCTCAGTATCCCAACAACGCCGCGCCCAACTTCCACTTCGTCTCCCCGACAACCATCCCCTCCGCCATGAAGACAAAGATCCAGAAGGTACGGATGCTCCTGAACGCATCTCAGTCCAGCGTCACCTGCTATGTTGCTAAACTAACAGACGGTGATGCTCTCCTCAGATTCTGACAGACACGTCTCTGCAGAAGGTGAAGAGGAACCAGAACTGCCTGGAGCCGTGTGTCAGACAGCTGGTGTCCTGTCTTGAGTCAGACATGGTGAGAACGCCAAAACCTCCTCCATACCAAAAAAGTAAATCTTTAGCCTATAAGCTTATACAATTACCTGCAAAGCTAATAGAATTAGCAAGCAACCCGTTGGAGGAAGTGACACTTTACATCCAGGAAGTTCATAAACAATTATTATATCACAGATGAACCAGAGCAACATCGTATCATCACAGAGACCCTAAACCCACATCGTTACAACAAAGACACAAGCCATGTCATTATGTCACAGAGGCTATTAAGCTACGTAGCTACATCACAGAGACAGTAGAAGAAGAAGAAGCGGCCTTTACTTGAGCGACACACTCAACGACACACAACGTACCTGATTGGTCCTCTGCATATAACCCTATCTCCCAACCATCCCAGAACATGAGGTAGAGATGGCAAGTTGAGATGGTTGAGCTAAGCTAATGCTATTAGCCTGGATGCAGTAGTGAAGATTTTAGCTTCAGTGGTTTCAAATGTTGCTGTGGAAATTGGTTTGTTATCGCCGTATGTATCAGACATTTATGAAGTCAGTCTCTGCAGAAATGTTCAGCCAACCACGAGAGTTGACCTGATTTTCATTTAGGGTGAACTGTTCCTTTAAGACTTTAATATATATATATACCCTCTTTCAGACGCAGGAGGACGGTCCGCCCCCGGGTCACTTGATCCTATCCAACCCGGTCCCTCCGGCCCTGCCGGCGTTTCCTCGGGTCACCAACACGTACGGCTCCTATCAGGTACCAAACGTTTCGTTGTGGATGTCATGTCAGCCAGAACACTATGACCGCCAGCACCCTAAGAAGATGCTGACCATGTAGATCAATCAAACACTACAGCCAGAACATTATGACTGTCAGCATCCTAAGAAGATGGTTTTTCATGTCACCATTATGGATGTGGGGAGAAAATCCTTACGGAGTGAGAGAGATTCTGGAGATCAAAAACTCCATTTAGTCCAGAAGTCCAGAGTTTCCAAACGTCACACTGATGATGTGAATAGGAAGTGAAACTTTCTCTTTACTCTAGGACGCTAACATCCCGTTCCCTCGGACCTCTGGCGCTCGGTTCTGTGGCACCGGCTGCCTGGTCTACTTCACCCGACCAATAACCATGCACCGCTCAGCCCCGCCCACAGAGCCCACTCCCAGGTAAGAACGCGCTCAGGTGTTTCTTCTCAGAGGAACCCAATACCAGTGAGTAACAGTTAACCTGTGTGTGTGTGCGTGTGCGTTCAGGTCCCTGTCAGCTCTGTCGGCCTACCACAGTGGTGTGCTGACTCCGATGAAGATGCGTTCAGAGTCTCAGAGCGCTCTGCGTTTGTACAGTGGCAGCCCAACTCGCTCCGACAAAGACACCGTCTCCATCTCATCCTTCTACTACAAAGAGCGGGTGAGAAACGCACACACACATGTAACACACACACGCACACATGTAACACACACACGCACACATGTAACACACACACGCACACATGTAACACACACACGCACACATGTAACACACACACGCACACATGTAACGCGCACACATGTAACACACACGCGCACACATGTAACACACACACGTAACACACACATGCGCACACATGTAACACACACATGCACACACATGTAACACACACACACACACAGCATCCTATCAGAGCTGGTCATGAAGAACCGATATTACCCGGTAGTTCTAACGGACTGATGCTGAACGCATCTCAGGATCAGGAGACTCCGACTCCTTGTCCGATAGAATCACACATAAAATGTCATAAGAATGAAAAAGTATCTGATTCTCCTCAAAACAAAATCTCAGACTTTTTATGAGGGTTTTTAATGAATAGTTAATTTTCTTATTTCTCAGAGGTGTTTAAAAATGGTAGATATGTTAATAATTTAGTCTTTTTTCATAATTGTGAGGTGGTTCAATACGCACCAAATCCCCAAAGTGTTGTAATTAGTATGACATTATGTCATAAAGACACAAAATGTTTTCAAATGTTTGATATTTTATCATTATAGGACATTTTTTGATGCAAATGATATCCCTGAAAAAGAGTTTATAATATGGAATCGTCATTGGATCCTCCGCTAAAGGTCCTTCCTTTAACAAAATAACTCAAAAACTATTTCATGGCTCATTTTCAGATTTCATAACCCCGTAGAAATGAGAAAAATGTCTATGAAATTATATATATTATTGAAATATATATATATTTCCCATCATTATGAGATGGGGTATCTAACAGTTGTTTGTTTTTTTGGTGAATGCAATGTTTTCATAATTCATAACAATCTTTTATTTGATGTCGTAACCCTCCGGCTCTGATCACGTTAAAACTCCAGACGTGAATAATCTCTGACATCACGTGTGTTTTTTTTATACTCCGCCATGAAGGAAGGATTTGGTGATCTAACAGTTCGTTCTGAACCTGATCGTAAACATGAAGTCATGAATAATGTGATATTTAGTCATTAATCACCCTCCTTACTTCCTCATCTCCTGTATTTGAAGCAGACTGGTGGGTAGTTCAAGGACCCTGGGAAAGTAAAGCGCTGCTATCTCTCTCTGTTTCACCTGACCACCTCTCTGATGTCTTTTGGTGATTGATCGTCCTCCTCTCTCTCTCTTTCTCTCTCTCTCTCCCTGATGGGCATTTTATTTGTCTTGTTTCTCTCTGGCCAATCACCCGCCCCTTTGCTGCTATGGGCCACGCCTACCTCCTATTCTCCTCCAATCAGAAGCTCCCATTCTCTGCCTCCCGCCGCTGGTCTGTCCAAACCCTCCATGATTTGCCGGTATAGAGCTCTGTCCATCTGTCCCACCTTCCTCTCATCTCTCCACGCCGGGATTGTAAACTTCATTTAATGCATGCCACTGATTGGCTGTCGACTAACAGTGCGCCGTGTCACTAACGTTCAACTTATAGTCTGACTTATTGTAGATAAACATGACATCATGTTCCCCTTAGACCTCTGGCGCTAACATTAGCTACAGCGCTGGCTGTAGATGTGCCGATGTTTCCTCTACCAGTTTCTCATCCGTAACTTCCGAACCATAATTTCAAGTGTGTCTAAATTCATATCTCTCATATGAATAGACACAAGAAATCTGTTTTGTTTTAGTACCGAGCTAAGACAAAACTGCATTTATCTTCGTTATTATGACTCATCATCTTCAGGCTTGAAATGTCATACTTGGCCGATGACTCAGCATTCCTCTGGCTTCACCATCATGCTTGGTTAATGACTCGGCATTCTTCTAGCTGTAAGTAATACCAAACAAATGAATGAGTGGTCCTCTAGCGATGACCACTAAGGGCATTTTTCTCAATAGGAGGTACTTGATGATACGGAAGATAAAAATGTTTTTTCTTCATAGTAACTTCCTAGAATAGTTAACCTTATTGCTGACTTAATAAAGAAAATGTTATTTTGACTCGATGTGACCGGGTTGTTATTATTAATGAGGTGCATTTAATGTGAGGAGTTTAAAGAGTTCAATCTGGGACATTGCTTGTACGATGCAGAGGATTGGGGGCTTTTCAGGGATACACCCTTGCTGCCGGGGACAACAGCATAGACTTGTTTTCATTATTATGCTAGGCTACACCCTTCAGCTCCTTATCAAACACACACACTCACACACAACCCTAACATCAATCATATAACAGAGGTTGCTAGCTTTAGCTTAGCTCCCATCATCCCATGTTGTTTTGACAGGAGGCACAAACTGACGGTAGCATCATTAACTTAAGTGAGAACTTACTGTCTGCTGACCAACAGTGTCTGAAGCTTCTAATGTTTACTAACACCTAACAACACCAGGTGAGTTCCTGTGATCCGGCTGAATGCCTTCTGTGTTTCTTGTCAATTCAAACCATATTTGTAATTTGGCTAATTGATGGTGACTGAGGCTACATCGGAGTTTTTCAACCTGAAAGCTAGTTTTGTGTTTACACTGTGAGACAACCTGTGGATTCTATAACTGTCAGCATCCATTCATATAGCTACAGTTAGCTAATGTCAGCTATCACAGCTAATGTCAGCTTAAATAGCTCAAGTTAACTCTTGTAAGCTTTCATAGTCAAATTTAGATATCAACTTTCGTAGCTAAAGTTTGCAAATTTCAGCTATTATAGCTGAAGTTAGCTAATGTCAGCTATCATAGCTGATGTCAGCTATCATAGCTGATGTCAGCTATCATAGCTAAAGTTTGCAAATGTCAGCTATCATAGCTATCAGCTATCATAGCTAAAGTTTGCAAATGTCAGCTATTTTAGCTAAAGTTAGCTCATGTTGGTTTAACACCTAAATTCAGCTAGTGTAAACTTTTATAGATAAAGCTAGCTAATGTCAGCTATCAGAGCCGAAGTTAACGAGCAGATAAAACGATCTTTAGGCTTCATGAAAAGTAACAATATTTCGTAGCGATCAGGTATCTAAGGTGTTAAGTTGGTCCCCGTTCCGTCAGAGTCTCACAGTGGTAACAGTCTCCATCCAGACCACTTTTAATCAGGTGGTGCTTTGTCTCCTCTGGGCTATCTCCTCCTCCTCCTCCTGTCTGTCCATCAGAAATCCCGTCGCTTCAAGACAAAGAGAGAGGGGACTGTCTACAGCAACCGACCCATCAAGCTGGCCGGGAAGGTCATCATTCAGGAGATCTCCTGCCTGCTGCCGGTCCACAAGGCTCTGGGAGAGAGCTACATGTGAGCCACCCCAGATCATGCATAGATTAATAAGAATCATTTATTCATTCATTCATTATCTACCGCTTATCCTGTTCAGGGTCACGGGGGACAGGAGCCTATCCCAGCTAACATCGGGCGAGAGGCGGGGTATCATTGCATCAATAACCTATAATCCTTACATTAATCTACTGATGATCCAAGTCTGACCTCTGGATCACATGATCAACCACAAGAAGGTCCATCCACCCATCCATCCAAAGTTATTGGTAGACCCAATGTCTCCTTGAGTTCTCGGTGGACAAAGTGTCTCTTCCAGGTGAATGTGCCTGAAAACCTCCGGGATTCAAAGCAGGTCCAACTGGAAGGAGAAACGGGAGTAGACCCAGAATTCACCAGAGGGACTTTTTATGTCTTTATGTGGCCTCGGGACCCCCCAGGATGACCTGTAGGTCTTAGTCTGCTGCCAGCGCGACCGGACCCCGGAGAAGAGGAAGAAAATGAATGAATGAATTTTCAGATTAAAGAAACACTTTGATGTTTGTTTGTTTTGCTGTCAGTCTGAACTTGAACGACATCCAGGAGACGTGTCAGAAGAACGCCGCCGCGGCGCTCGCAGTCGGACGCAGAGACGTGGCAAAGGTCAAGAGTTTATATTTTCATATTCTTCTAAAAGAACGTGCCTTTGTAAGTTCTGTAGTTGGTCTGATTCCATCATCTAGCCATTAAATCTGGTCCTTGTCAGAGAATCTCAGATCTGTACCCTACAGCATTCTTCCTGCTGCCTTCATAAACAAAACAAAATGTTTGCTTCCTGACAATCATATACCACCAGCGGACATGTAACCACGGTAACCAGATAATGACTATTACTCTGTCCTCCCCTGTCAGTGGTTATAATGTTATGGCAGATTATCCTTAGAGAACCCGATCAGGGCCTGGTCTCTCTGAGTCCATTTATCAAAGCTGAGAGGAAAAAGCCAACACTCTGTCTGTGTGCGTGTGTGTGTGTGTGTGTGTGTGTATATGTAGGTGTGGGCGCTGGCGTCTGCAGCCACCAATCAGGACCTGAGTCCAGACTCGGATCCCGACACAGAGATACCCTGGGCCAGACATCCGTTCGGACGCCACCTGCTTGAGACTCTGTGAGTTGCATTTCTTTGCACAATCGACCAATAACATGAATCGCCACGAGGCATTCAGGGGTCGTAGTAAACCGGGGTGTGTTTGTGTGTTCTCCAGTGTGGATCACTACAGCTACATGAGTGATGTCCAGACGCTGGCCATGCTGTGCAGCGTGTTCAGAGCCCAGTCCCCGCCTCCTGAATGCTATCCTCTGTACGGACACCAACCGTCCCGTTCCGCCATGATCCCACCGCCGCCCCACCTCCGATATGTGAGTCTGTTATTCTGGCGTGTTTGTTTTTCTGTTTTATTGACTAATGGAGGAAAGAGCTTTCAGAAAAATAAATATAGAAAATAATCAGCAGGAAGGAGGAGTCTTCGCTTTTAGCCGCACACGTCTGGGGTCCAGATTGACCTCTGACCCCGTATGCTGTCCCTTTACACGTTACAAAGTTGTCGTGTCACTTTTCAACGTTAGCATCAGCGATGCGAGATGGCGAATTAGCATAGCAGGGGCTTAAGAAGTTTATTTTGATATAACAGCCGTTGGAGAATATCACCGCTGACGGACGGGCGTCCCTCTCTGTTTGGAGCGCAGGCGGAGCTCCGCCCCCTCTGAACACATCAAACTGTCAATCAAACCACGTCTTCTCTGAGGCTTCATGCAGTCAAAACTAAAGACTTGGGTCGGCCTGAGACATTTCTCGTTAGATTTGGTGTGTGTCTCAAACATCATAAAGCATGGCCCACTTGAAAGACCACCTGGCCCCCTGCGTGGACCCCCACCAGTATGCATACTGGTGGATACTAAAAAGTATCCATACCCACCCCCCATCAGGAGGAAAGGCTGTGCAGTATAAAGGCCAGAACTCTCCCAGAGTCTGAGACTCACTAACTCTCCACAGGGCTAATGTTCTGTTTTATTAGTCTATACAGTTTTTTAACACGTATAAACATATGAATTAAATATAGTTTTTGACACTTCACTCAAAAAACATCATGCTTGTGGGATTTATGGTGCTTCCCCCCCACACACTACCTCTCACACTTATTTATGTCATCCAGTTGTTGTCTCTTCTTTTAAATATCTGAAGTGAGATTTTAGTCATTTTAGGGCCTTTGTTTTTATTCCATTGTTCTATTGTATTCTTTTTCATCTTGGCTTCCCCCCCTGGGACCAAGACTTCTTTCTGGGTCTTATTAAGTAGTAATAAGACCCAGAAAGTCAATGAGGGCTCTTGGAGATTTATGAGGTGACGTTTTCCGTTACTGCACGAGGACAACACAAACGGATCATTCTGCTGTCATCACTAATGACTGGATCTCACCACTCCTACGTCCGTTAATGCAGACGTATGTTACGGACTTCCAGGGATGATTTTTATGATCGCAGCGAGGTTGATTGGGTAGGAAAGACTCGAGAACGCAGCCGCAGGTTCCATACACTGGTAGTTTTGGCAATGAAAAAATGTCAGCGTCCTGAAAGGGTCCAATGATGGTGCATTTGGAGACTTTTGGCAAACACCGTACAGAGGTTAAAATTGTCGTACGATAACGATAATTACCGTACAAATATTAGAATCATCGTATGTCTGGTGATGCTGATGAGCGGGAAAGCTTCCGGCACTGACTTTGATGTAATTGTGTGCAAAATTCAGGTTGTGTTTGATGTGAAAGCAGCATCTATGTTGTCATGGAAACCCCAAATAATCCTAATAATGGGGGATCTTGATACACGATTCCTGTGTGAATAAATCAACAGTCTATAGGGAACCTCACTCTTACCCCTGGAGCCGGGGTCGGTTGTTGCTATGGAAACACTCAAAGGACAGGCAGTGTGTTTCAGATGTATGACAAAGTTTCCCTTTGGACAAAAACTCAAAACTCTAAAGCTTATTATTTTCCTCCACAACAAAAACATTAGAAATGTCTAAAAACCCCAGAATGCATCACTCCACCACATTTTGAGAGATAGCTGAGAGTCATATAAAACAATTTTGTGTCATTTTTCAGCCCAGCTACACGTCCAGCTCCGTTAACTCGGGCTCCTGCTCCAGCACTTCCGAATCCATCACGCCGACCACTTGGAACACAGGTGAGAGTCGGTGGCGCCGCCCTCACGGTCGCCACGGCACTACAGCAGCGTGGGTGATGTCACAGGAAGTTCACATTTCTCTCCAACCATTACAGGCAGAGACTCTGAGCACGCCAACCCCTGGGGGGAACCGTCTCCTGACGACTATCGCTATGGCAACCAAGGTTACACGGACCCTCGGGAACGGGAGCGCGAGCAGCACGACATGAACAAGAGGTAGTGGAGAAGGGGGGAGTGGTTTGTTGGCACTTCACTCTGATCTCATTTCCTCTCCTCATGCAGACTGCTGGATCCCGCCAACATGCTGCAGTTTGACGACTTCAAGAAGTGTTACGGCGAGATCTTGTACCGCTGGGGTCTGAGGGAGAAGCGCGCCGACGTGCTAAAGTTCGCCTCCTGCCCCCCAGAACCTCACAAAGGCATCGGTACGTACATTTGGCTTAAATTGGGTTTAATCTGTGAACGCTCAGCGTTCAAAACCGGTGCTCAATACTAGTGGATGGACTCATGGGAAATGTAGTTCCTTTTATTATCTAACTATTTGAGTAGTTTTCAACCCCTGGAAGCATAGCATGAGATAGCTAATTTCAGATATCGTGTCGAACATGAGGGTCTTTCAGCTATCATAGCTGATGTGAGCTTTGTTCAGTTAGCATAACTGAGATTAGCAAATTTCAGCTCTCCTCGCTAACATTAGCTTTTATCAGCCAGAATTAATGTTGCTTTAATTTCAGCCATTCAAGATAATATTAGTCAATTTCTTATCATAACAACAGTTAGCTAGTCAGCTATCTTACCTAGTTACAAATAGCACGACTAACATTAATGAAGCGATCATGGCTAATGTTTGATCATTTCAGCCAGTATAACGGATGTCAGATGATTTCAGCTTTCTTAACTCATGTTAACTTGGCAAATCTCAGCTAGCGTGGCTAACATTATCTTATTTCAGATATCATTATAAATGTGTGCTGATTTCAGATATCAAAGCTTAGTACAGCAAATCTCAGCTATCGTCTCTAGTTGTTTTATTTCAACTAGCATTACTAATATGGGCTAATTTCGTCATAATTTGTGTATTTAAAGTTACCTAATTTTAGTTGGGACTAGCTGAAGTTAGTATATTTCAGATCCCACAACAAATATTGTCTAAGTTTAGCTAGCACAACTAGCATTAGCTATTTTCCGCTATCATAGCTTAAATTAGCTGATGTCAACTGTAAGCTGATAGCATCTAATAGTAGCTCACCAGACTGGCCTATCAGTGGACTGATACTGAGGGGGCGTGTCTCTGACGGTAACCCTGTTTTGTCTTCCCGCAGAGTTTGGCGTCTACTGCTGTCACTGCCGCAGTCAGGCTCGTGGGACTCAGTGCGCCGTCTGCAAACGCCTCACTTTCCAGTGCGCCATTTGTCACGTGGCGGTCCGTGGCTCCTCCACCTTCTGCCTGAGCTGTGGTCACGGCGGACACACCAGTCATATGATGGACTGGTTTCGCCGGCAGGACGAGTGTCCGGCTGGCTGCGGTTGCCACTGTCTGCTGCAGAACACCTTCTGATGTGTCCCGGATTCCACTTGTGGTCACACAGCGTCGCCGTCCAAAAACAGGCTGCTATGAATCCCGCTCAGGCCCTGCCTCCAACAATCATCAACCGGTTTCTAACAGAAATAACAGCAGGATCGCTGCAGCGTCATGCTACTCCAGTGTGTGTGGTCAGGAAGCCCGCTGGGATTCCTCGAGCTAAAGCGGCGAGGACTCTGAAACGACAACATTGGTGCTTAGTGTGTCATTTTACATTTTTAAACACAGAGTGACAATATATCATACGTGGCGGATCACCTGTCCCGCTGCTCTGAGGGTAAACGCTTCTGGACCTACTAAGTGCTACTAGCTCATTATTCCTACTTGCTGCTAACAGTTGAAAGCTACTAGCTTCTACGAGCTGCTAGTAGATACTAACTACTACTAGTTGCTAACTGATACTAGCTACTGACCACTACTTTGGTAGCTGCCACTTGGCCCTTACTCCTGGCAGACACAACTCTTAGTAGCTTCTAACTACTACAGGCTGTTAACCGCAACCCGCTACTAACTGATTCTAACTGTGATGAGCAGTTAGCTACTTCTGCCCCATGTCTTCTACTAGCTGCTAACTGGTATTAGCTGCTAACTCCCACTAGCTGCTGACTCCTAATGGCTGCAAACTCTTTCTGGCTGCTAACTTCTGCTTGCAATGAACTCCTACTAGCTGCTAACTGCTACTAGCTGCTAACTACCAGAGGCTGCAAAATCCTACCGGCTGCCAACTCCTAATATCTGTTGACTCCTTCCGGCTATGAACTGCTACCAGCTGCTTATTACTTCAACATTCTGTCTGCTTCTACTAGCTGCTAATTCCACCTAATTCCACCAAGCTGCTAACTGCTACTGGCTGCTTTTTAAATCTTACTGATGAAGGATGTCCTCACGCCTGGTCCTTTCGTCTCGCCATCCTCAACACTCATACAGATGTGAAGAGTCTCCGTTACTCCTGTGTCAGGACAGCGAGGAAGTGTCTGTCCTCTGATGCTACGTTCACAATTTCTTTTTACCCAGTTTTGCCCATAATGTGCATCCTGTTCTGTCTGAGTGGCACCTTCAGATACTCTTAACCAAATATCAAAGCTAGGATTATTAACCTCATAGCTTCACAAATCACCTCACCTGTCAATCAAACGGACCAGATCACCCCACTACCCAGGTGTGGCTGATGTACCTGCAATGTTTTTAATGAATGTTCACAACCAGCACCACCTGATGAACCTGTCATAGCTGAAGGGGGCAGTTACCATAGCAACAAAGACATCACCTTGTTAGCTCCGCCCACAGCAGAGCATCATGTCCATGGTCTCCTTGCGTGACTGGAAGAATGTTTAAATGATAATAAAAGTATGTTTGGTGTCAGTCAAAGAGTCGTTTATACAAAACTGGGTAATTATCAGCCATAACATTAAAACCACGGACTGGTGCAGTCAGAATAACATTGATGACTTGGTTACCGTGGTTACCTGTCAGTGAGTGGGACACATTACCCAGTATATCGTAAGAATCTGAACGACTTTGACGAGATCAAACTTCAAGGCGTTGCCTCCAAAGAACCCAAATCTGAATTCAGTCCAGCATCTGTGGGATGTGCTGGACCAGTAAATCTGATCCATGGACCAGTGGTACCACGGACCAGTCTAGTGTCCCGTCTCTGTTGGTCGACTGGAAATCAGGTCCATTTCCATTACAGTTCAAGCTTCCACCTTCTTGGGTGCCTTAGGGATCCCTAAATAAGCTGGAGAGTGTCGCTGGGGAGAGGGATCTATTAAGGAGAGTGTGAGGGCATGGGTGATGTTCAGAGCTGCAGCATCTACGGATGTATAAACCTGATGAGCAACAGAATGGAGATCTGAGAAAGAGAAGTAGAATCTAGGTTACGAGAGTTGGTTCCGATTTGTGAGCAGACAGGAGTCTCCATGGACTATGTTTGTGGAAGACATTTTGATCTGTATTGAGAGCAGGTGGAGCAAAACTTGGGAGAGGTGGAGGTATGCACTGGAGAGAAGAGGAATGAAGGTCCGCCTCAGCAGGACAGGATACATGTGTGTGGATGAAAGGGAGGCAGGTGGAACGAGGAGCATGAAAGAGTAGAGGTGGAGAAGGTGCAGGAGTTTAAGGACTTGGGATCTAGCGTTCAGAACAATCTTGAGTTTGGAATAGAGATGAAGAAACAGGCAGATGGAGATGGAGCTGCAGGCAGGAGAAGAAGGAGAAGCCCAAAGAGGAAGTTTCTGGATGTGGTGAGAGAGGACATGCAGTGGGTTGGTATGACGGTGGAGGATGCAAATGACATGGCAAGATTGGAAACAGATGATCTGCAGCAGTGACCCCTAAAGGGAACAGCCCGAAGAAGAAGAAGAGGACGGGATGAAGTTGCTGCTGATTGAGAACTTGCTGACTGGCTGTTGTTTCCAGCTGTGTCCACTAGAGGGTACGTCACGTCTGTCTTCAGAAGATCCTTTTAATTCAGTCTTTCCTCCAGAGCATTTCACCTTCAGCTTTTCCTCTTCATCTTTTCCTCTTCCTCCTCAGCTGTGAATAGTTATTACTGCAGTCCTGCCAGAGAGGCTGTGGTTTGTGCGTCCTCCAGCAGGTGGCGGTGTTTCTCTACAGTATGAGTTTTGGCAGCTCGCTCTGTGATTGCATAAGAGAGGTGATGAAACCGGCTGAAATACACAGTGTTGGTTTTTGCCTCCCAAGTTCGATCAATCATGCTAACAGGCTAACAGTTAACGCAGATTAGCACCATTTCCGATAATTGGTTACCATGAAAACCTGAATTCCTCTGTTATCTCTGCTCCTCCCTCCGGTGGTCTCTATGATCTGGATCCCTGAAATCTCATCATTCTGGAATAATATTCCAGCAATGATCAAAGAGTTTCACGGAGACTTGGTGTCCTGATGATGAGATCTCTGATGAAGGCTCTGAGGGAGACCATCATCCAAACCAGAACTGGCGACTTGTCCGGGATGTACCCCGCCTCTCGCCCGATGTTAGCTGGGATAGGCTCCAGCCCCCCGTGACCCTGAACAGGATAAGCAGTAATAATGAATGAATGAATGAATGAAAGTAGGAAAGGAGAGACTAGTAAAAAAGATAGTAGGGATGTAAGAAAGGATGGTTGCAGCTAGGAAAGGAGGGAAAAAGAAAGAAGGGAATAAGTATGCAAGGAAGGATGACAGGAGGTAGGAAGGAAAGATAGGAAGGAAGAAGGGCCTGAAGGAAATTAGGTGTTGATGAAGGAACACAGAGAATGGAAAAAAGGAAATGAGGAGGACGGGAAGAAAGGAAAGAAGGTCTTGACTGATATAAGGGGTTCAAAAGGAAAGGAGATAATAAAAAAGGGAATAAGGATTTAAGGAAGGACGGGAGGAGGTAGAAATGGAGGGAACGTACAGAAGGAGTTGACGAAGGAAAGGCGGGGATCACTACGAAGGAAATAAGGATGTAAAGGAGGGGAACAGAAAAGGAAGTCTGGTCATGAAGGGAAAAATTAGTGGAGTAGGAAAGAAGGGGATAATAAGAATGTAAGGAGGGATGGAAGAAGGTAGGGAAGAGGGAAGAAGGTCCTAAAGGAAATAAGGGATCGATGAAGTTAAGGAGAGGAAAGTATACAAGATAATGAGGAGTTAAGGAAGGAAAGGAAAGAAGGAATAAGGTTTGATGGGGAATAAGCAGTCAAGGAAGGAACAGCAGAGATAATGAAGAAGGGAATAAGTATGTAAGGAAGGGCATGAGGAAGTAGGAAAGGAAATGAGGATATAAGGGATGAAAATAAGGAATAGATACTTAGCACCCCAACATGCCTGTAGATGTTAAATGGTTGGGACTCAGGTCAAAGGTCAAACTGAAGAAAAGCGTCTCGCTTCGGTCCAGCTGCGTGTTCCCTCGCCATCACTGTGACCTTTGCCCTACATCATGACACTGGTCTTATCGCCGTCACGCTGATATGAACCTGAACCAACAGACCGATCTAATCTCTGGGCTGGTGTCCAGGTGTGTCAAAGGGGCGGGGCCACAGAACTGCAGATCAGCGAACGTGCTAGACCAGCTATCGGGGGCACTGGAACGCAAACACGCGACCAATCACATCCTCTGTTCAGAGTTTGACCGCTCCATCTTATTCGATGACGTCATCAGTGTTGTGTTTGGCAGTGGATCATTGCCGCGGTGTCCTTAAACGCCCCACCCTGGTTTTTTTTTTTATAAATGTCTGCTGCCTGGAGTTTGAGGTGAAGGGAATGACATGGATCCTGGACTAACTGTAGATAATTATTGATGTTCAGGCCAACAGGAGAAGTTTGGGTTATTCCTTTTCCAGTGAGGGTTTGAAGATTAATCAATAGCTGAACAACGACGACACGTCTTCAATCACCGCCGAGGAGGAATATCTGGAATGGCGTCCTTCAACTTCCACGAGAACATTTCAATGAAAATCTCCCCAAATATGGTTCCATAAGAAATCCTGTTCGATCCCCTCACACAGAATGTCTGCCTCTCTTTGTTCCAGAGTAGCCTAACATAGAAACGTTATTCCTGGACTAAACAGACGTTTTGACAGCTAGACTGCTTTTTTGTGAAATCCCAGTTTAGGTCTGGAGTCAGTCTGTCTGGTTCCAGATACTAGAGTGGGCAGTTGGTGTAAAAACTTTCCCTCTAAAGTTCTCTTACTCCCTCAGTTTTTGCTCCACGTTCAGAATGATGACATGAAAATGTTCTAAAAGTTTGCGCTGATTCTACTGATGCTGATTTCAAAGATAACGGACATAAAGTTATGGATCAGGGATTCCCCGGGCGACAGGAAGTGGAACCAGCGGTCTCATCGGTGGGAGATGCTGGCAGCATCCTGATATTAATGGGTCGTAGTAGAACATTCCGGCTGTCCTGACGATAGTGGAGCTAATTCAGAACCTAATGGACGTAGAGTTGTGGGTCATGGAGGTCCTGATCAACACAAAGTCTGTGTCATAAGCTCTCATTGACCTTTGACCCCTACATGGTGGAGTAAAGCATCACTTTTCTCTCTTTTGCTGTAAAGTTGACATTTTTAACTTTAACAATATGTTGTGTTGGTCATAATGTTTTGGCTGTGAGGGGCTAATAGTAACAGGTCTGGTGAGGATCTGATGCTGAGTGACTGATTCAGCCGCCAATCAGTTCACTGCTCTGCCCTGATTGGTCCAATCAGAGAGAGTTATTCTCAGTAGATGAGATACTCAACAAGAACATACTACTACTACTACTGATACTACTACTGATACTACTGATACTACTACTACTACTACTGATACTACTACTACTGATACTACTACTACTGATACTACTACTACTACTGATACTACTACTACTGATACTACTACTACTGATACTACTACTACTGATACTACTACTACTGATACTACTACTGATACTACTACTACTACTACTGATACTACTACTACTGATACTACTACTACTGATACTACTACTACTACTACTACTACTGATACTACTAATACTACTACTACTACTACTGATACTACTAATACTACTACTACTACTACTACTACTGATACTACTAATACTACTACTACTACTACTACTGATACTAATACTAGGATCGAGACGCGTCGCCTCGCCAGACGTTTCACAACCGCAGCAGGTTCTTACAGAGAACCTCTCCTGAGCGGTGTGGGGAGGACAAGACGAATGATGGACGGCGTGCAAACTTTGGATAGACGATCGACCCCCGCCCACCCCCCACCCCCTCCATGGCCATCACCTCTTTCTTACCCTCTCTGAGGACACAGGGGGGGGGCGGGGACTGCAGGCGCTGAGATCATTCATCAGGACAACTTGACGGACACGGGTTGCAGAAAACGAGGTTCGTCATCGCCCTTTTTCCGGCTCCTCTGCTCCGGGGGTTTGGACACGTCCCGCCAGAATACATCAGAACTCGCTGGTCGATCAGGAACGACCACAGGTTCGTTTTCACGAGGTTAAAATGAACAGGATATGATCCCAAACCTTAAAACGGGCCTCATGAGAACCGGTCCAGATATCCAAGTCTGGTGGAGAGTTTGAACTTTTAATCGTGTTTCCACAGCCCCGTTTCGAGGCCTTGACTCCGCCCCTTCCTCCTGTATGAACACTGTGGAGGCGTAAGGGGGAGGGGTCTGAGTTTTGAGAGGACAGAGGATCGGGTCACAGATCTGAATAATAGCATAAACGTGATTCTCCTGCCGAGGAGGAAGGAATGCGACGTTTGCTGACGCATATGGCTAAAATCCGGAGGTCCTAAAAGCAGCTTGTAGCAAGAAGCTGATAGCAGTTAGCGACCACTAGCAGTTAGTAGCAGCTAGTGGTTAGAAGAAGTTAGCACTTAGTAGTGGATTGCAGCTAGTAAAAGCTAGCAACTAGGAGATTTTACCAGCTATTAGCAGTAGCAGCTAGTAGATGTTTCCAGATTGTAGCAGCTAGTAGCTACTTGCAGTCAGCGCCAGTAGCAGTTAGCAGCCAATAAAGTTTAGCAGCTAGTAGTTAATAGTAGTCAGTAACTAGTATCTGTAAGAAGCTAATAGCCGTTCGACCAGCTGCACTTCCTGCTTGCTTTTCTTCTGTGGTTTGTAAAGAAAAGATATTTCTGTTTTTTTAGGTGAAAGGGGTTCAACTAAACGGGGTCAAGGGTCAGGTTCCACATGAGAATTAAACAAGATGCAACTACTGGAATTTCCAGCAGGTGTTTGATTGACAGGTTCTTGCTGGATTGCACACTGTTGGTGAACCAAAGAGAGGCGGTGTGTAGCGACTACGCCTCTGAACCTGCAACCCGATCCGGTCCCACCTGGGCCAAAACAATAACAACACCAGCAGGTAGCGCGCCGTCATGCTGGGTATGAACCTGCAGCTGGTCCGGGTCCAGGTATGCTCTGGCTGCCGGATTAAAAACCACAGCTGTTTGCTCCATCAATGCTGCTAGTCCCCAATAGAAACAACAGACCAGTACAGACAACACGTCCCACACGTGAGTCCCAGTCATCCTGCAGGATCACGGCGGTGTCACTTCTTGTCTTGTTGAAACCCGTCAATAATTAGCAAATGAGTTCAATGATATTAATGTGGTTTGGTGTTATTTATTAGAAACAAAGCCACATACCTCAGATCCACCTGACTACCAGTCCTGCCCGTCACTACAACAAAGATTCTCCCATCAGTCATAATGTCAAACGGTAAAGACCAGAGCCCCGCCCCTCTTGGCGGCCATGTTGCTCCACAATAGCTTAGCATAGAACTGTGGTTAAAAGTCTAAACTGGTCACTAGACGCTGGACTTCACTGGACTTTGGAGCCCAGCGCCTCACTACTATCACTACTATCACTACTCTGACTGGTTTTCTTCAAGGCCAAGTTTAGGGTTGGGGTCTTTTATCCTGGTCCCAGATTTAAGTAAGGTGACATCTGTGAAATGCGGTAAAAACCATCTCTATAGATACTTTTTAGTCCCTCAGGTTTTTCTCCACATTCACAATGTTGACGTGAAAACGGAGTACAATCGTAGCGCTGGTTCCAGCGATGCTAAATCTGAAGCTAACAAACATAACCTTATTACTTTGGGAGTCTCAGAGCAGCATTAGTGGGACATCAGGTATCATGTTAACTTCTACTTACTGCTTACTGCTACCTGATGCTACCCGCTACTAATAGCAAAATGCTACTATCTGCTAACTGCTTCTGGTTGCCAACTGTTGCTAGTTGCTGACTGCTACTAGTTTCTAGTTTCTACTGGCTGCTAAGTGCCATTAATTAATAACTGCCATGAGTGGATACCTTCTAATTGTGGCTAATTGCTTCTGATTGCTAAATGCGGCTAGGTGCTAACTGCTACCAACTGCTAACTGTTAGTAGCTCTTTACTGCTCCAAACTGATAACTACACTTGCTGCTAAACTGCTAATTATTGATAACTGTTATGAGCTTCTAACTGCTTCTGATTGCTAACTGCTACTAGAAGCATGTGGCAGCTACTCACTACCAGCTTCTCTAAGTCTTCTGGTTGGGGGTGGGTACATGATCCAAACGTCACCCCCAGCCCTTCCTTTCCAACTCATGTTTATACGTTAATCCGATTCACATCTGGTGCTACCTTGAAACCCTGATAATGCCTCCACCGCGTTTATACAGATAAGGGGGCGGAGTAAAGATGCGGCAGGTGTTTTTACTTTAACACCAGAGGAGGAAACTGAACAATGGACCCCGATTCGAGGCTCGGCGTACTGCCAGTTCACCTGAGGAGGGGGTTGAACTCTTCTGTTAGCGACTGTCTCTCTGATTTGATTTGAGTTCTTCGCCGCTAACATGAGACGACGCCCAGAGGTTGGGACAAGCTGCGGCTCGTCTTTTTTCTTCTTCATTGTTTATGTTTTTCACACCTCGGCTTCCGACCAGAACATTTACAGTCTCTGCTTTCATGAGAGAAACTGGATCCCTCATCCAGAGATCTCAGATCAGATCCTCCAGATCCTTCAGACCGAGTTCTGCTGATGTTCTGCTGATGTTCATCGGAGTCTGAGGGTCGACTGGATCAGTAGAATATCAAAGTAAAACAGCAGATAAATGCAAAAAAAAGAACTTCTTTCACACAGAAGCTACAAAAATCTCTATTGAGCAAAACAAATATACAAAAATTGTATTTTCTTCACTGTAAACACTTGTTTTAATAAACAAACAATAAGAAAATATGACTGACGTTCACAGTTGTTTGTTTTCAGTCAATAATAAAAGAAACAAATTATAAATCGGTACTTTATAATGTTTTTTTTTTACTCTAATTATATATAAACACTGACTGTCTTCAAGAAATACATTTTCTAGTTATATTTGAGTCTTCGTTGCGTACAACAGGAAGTGTCAGATTAAAAGAGGCTCACATAAATTGACGGTGAATTACTTTATCTATATGGTCGCATGCTTTTATTTTGAAATCAACATTGTTTCTCAAAAATTTAAATAATTAAATATCGTGAATATTTTCCATCAGTCATGTAAGAAAGTAAAAACGTAACATATTCTTGACTCTTTACGCACAAACTTAAATGTTTCAAGCATCTTTTCCTATTTTAATTTTGATAATTATGGTTTACAGCTAAATCTTTATCTTAATTTTTTTATCGTATTTTCTACAAACATATTATGGTCTGTATCCCATAGAAGAGGCGGTGCAGCTCTCAGACATGGAGTCACATGATCTGGCGAGGAGAAAAAGAAAAAGTCTCCAGATTTTTACTGAAAGTGTAAAACATGTTTCAACGTTTATCTCAAATATGTTGAAAGGAACTCGACAAAAACAAAATCCCAGAACATCTTTTAAAGGAAGAACCACAGGAATGATTTCCACAAACAGAACGAGGTAAGAACGGTCGGTGGAAACCAGAACCATGATCCCGCTGTGAACTGGATTCTAAATCAGACCCAGAATCAAAGTAAAGAACTGAAAGCCCAGGTTCTGATCCACCTGGTGTGAATTTGATCAAAACAGCTCACGATGTTTTCTCAGTAGTGGGTTTGACCTCCATGTGCCCTTAGGCTCCCCTGACAGCTTCTGGACCTTCTCCTGGTGAGACAGAGGTCGTTCTCCTGGAGCTTCATTGAACTCCTGGACATTCTGTGGTTCTACTTGGTGGCCGAGCCTCATCCTGGTACCTAACAGCTGTCAGGGTACCGCTGGCTGGCCCGTGGAGGTCTGAGGGATCCTCCAAGGATCTGCCTCCCCAGACCACAACTGACCCACCACCAAACCGGTCCTGCTGGATGATGTTTCAGGCAGCAGTACCTTCACCAAGGCGTCTCCAGACTTGTTCATGTCTCACACATGAGCTCAGTGTGGACCTGCGCTCATCTGTGAGGAGAACGAGGCACCAATGGAGAACCTGTCGAGACGCATGGTGCCGGGCTGTGAGCAGAAGGTTCCACTGGAGGATGTTGGACCATCATCATCTCCTCCTTGCTCCTGAGACCGTAGAACCTGAATGGGCTGCAGGAACCCGATAGAGACAAAGATCCCAGCAGAACACAAAATAAGAGAAAAATCAGTCAGGAAGGATGAAGGGAGAGAAAAGGTCCGTGGCCAACGCCTGCAGAACCAGAACCAGAACCTCTTTGTAGTTTCCTCTCCTGTCCAACTCACGGCGCTTCATTTGAACCCAAGCAGCTGAAACTGATCTACAATCCTTTAAAGGTTTTTTAAACTGGTCAATTCCTCATCCTGAACTTTTATCAGTAACTTATTTTCACATCGTAGTTTTAGTCTTATTCTTTGGCGAGGGATCGGGTCACTTCCTGCTGCGCTGACCTTTACCCCGTACAGTACGTCTGGCCGTTCCTGATGAGTGGCTGTCTGTTCCAGACCATAAAAGCAGCCGTAACGGGGACAAGGGTCAGACGCAGCGACGGGCCGCCGGTATCAGCGTTCCTGCAGATAAGCCGTGAAATTGTGCTGATCAGCCTGAGATTAGATCTTATCTCCGGACCATCAGCTCATATTTAATGTTTGAGCCGCCGGGATGAAAGGCAGGAACAGATTGAGAAACTCTGCCTGGGTTTTCAAACCGCTGCCAAAACCCGGCTGCCAAAAACCGGCTGCCAAAAACCGTTTCATAACCAAACCTTAAGAGAGCTGAACGCTGGTTCCTGCGTCAAACATCTGATTCCTGTTCCTGCGACAGGCTCCATCATGTCTTCCAGATCGCAATCCTACAAATCATGAAAAGAACCATCTCACTCTAAGATTCTGCTCCCAAAAATCACAGCAGGCGGACTTTAAACCCTCCGTACGCTCCCTCACCGCACCACCGGTCCGGTAGGCGTCAGCATGCAGCCTGTGGATGGATCGGGGGATGGGGTCTTCTGGTTGAGACTCATAAAACTGATTAAACTAAAATGCCACAAAAAGAAATGAAACATTTGTCCCAGGAGGAATAATGGGAATGTGAGCCGACAAGCCCCGCCCCTCTTTTGAGGCCATGCTGCTGCACACTTCCTGAAGTGTAGCCGGTTCTACACCTGTGCAGGAGCCGCCTGGAGAGACTCTATCCTGAACCTCTGTTCTCCATGATCGCAGCAGAGGTAGTACCAGAGACGAAACAGACATCTGGCAGGACGCGGCTGAAACGTTAAAGATGATTAATTATCCGTGCGGCTCCTGACCCTAAAAGCATGTTGTAGTGGTTAGCGCTTAGTAACAGTTAGCTGCTGTTAGAAGTTAGCGGCTAGTAGCAGTAAGTGATTACTAACAGTAGTAGCAGTAGCAGTTAGTGGCAAATAGCAGACAAAAAATAATAGCGACAAGTAGCGGTTAGCAGCAAGTATCTGTTTGTTTTTAGAAGTAATTGGCGGATTTTAGTAGTTAATGTCTAGTAACAGCGGTAGCAGTGAGCTTAAAGTGAAAGCTACAACCTAGTAGCAGTTAGCGAGTTTTAGGATTTAGGGGATAGCAACAAATTGTGTCTAGGAGCAGTTAGCAACTTAGCAGGCAATGGCAGTTAGTGGATATTAACTAGTAGCAGCTAGAAGCACTTAGCATCTACTAGTAGTTAGCAACTAGTTAAAGTAGGTGGTATCAGTTAGTAGCAAGTAGCAGATGGCTAATAATTGCAGCAAGCAGCTGATAGTAGATACTGACTGTAACAGAAGGTGGTAGGAAATCGTGACTAGGACCAGTTAGAAACTCCTAACAGGTAGCAGCTCGTAGCAGTTAACTTTAGCAATTAGCAGATAGCAATAAACATTGGCTAACAACTTAACAGATACTAGCAGTTTTTGGATAGTAACAGTTAGCAGCTAGTAGCTATTAGCAACAAATAACCTTTAGCAGCTAGCAGCGATTACAGTTAGTAGCAGCTTGTAGCGGTTACCAATTAGTAACAGCAGGAAGTAGCAGTTTGCGGATAAAGTATTAGTATATAAGATAAAGTCTCAAAGTGAAATTGCTGATTGTGCAGCGGAACGGTTCCTCTCGGTGTCACAGGTGACGTCTTTGGATCTTTTAACCGACGTGAAACGACGAGATCATTTACCTTCTTCATGCTGTCGAGTGATTTCTTTATTATTTAAGCGTCAGTGGTGGATAGAAGTACATTTACGTAAGTATATAATCAAGTACACATTCTCCACTCAACGTCATTAGTCTGACAGATGTAGTTACTACATACTTTTCAGATTACAATGTTTCATAGACTTAACGAATCTCCAAATCTCCAAATGTAACGATGTGAAATGTAAATATTCTTCAACTACATTTCTTTGTAGGTATTTATGTCATTCATATCTTTGGAAGTATTTACACGTGTACCTGCGCCTGTAAAAACGATGCCAGGACTTTTTTTTTCTCCCATTCCTGTCTATCATGGCTTTGATGGTTTTGTGACATGTGACTTTGATGTCTTAGAGAGATCTGATCTTGATCCCCATCAACAACCTGGTTGCCAGGGTGGAGCTGATTATCTTTAAGTTTCTCTTATGCTGCATTTAGAAACAATACTTTGACCTTGATGACTTTGATGACCTTGAGACCCTTGACCTTCCTGTTTTTGAAAGATCTGACCCGGATCACAAATCACATGAGCCATGGTGGCCATTCCCCGGATCAGTTGTCAGATAATCAAAAAGTATGTTTCTTAAAAGCCACAGTGACATTGACACCTTTGATGTTTGTGTGACCTTGATGTATTAGATGTTTGTGTGACATTGACACCTTTGATGTCTTTGTTTCCTTGATGTCTTACATGTTGTTGCAACCTTGATGTCTTTGTTGTAATTGTGACTTTTATACATTTGAGGTCTTTGGGGCCTTGATGCATTTGATGTTTTTGTGACCTTGACACCTTTGATGTCTTTGTGACCTTGATGACATTTATGTCTCTGTTTCCTTGATGACTTACATGTTATTGCGACCTTGATGTCTCTGATGTCATCGTGACTTCTAGACCTCTGATGTCCTTATTACACTGATGCACATGATGTTGTTGTGGCCTCGGTGCCTTTGATGTCCCTGCGACCCGTGATAATGGGAAAAGTAGTCTACGTTGGAGAAAGCTCGCAGAGGCAGCAGATGTGAAACAGGAAATGGAACCCAGATGATAAGATGTTGATAAATGGGACAGATGTTCTGTCACAAACCTGTAACCAGTTGTTTCCAGTTGTTCGGAGCCTCTGCTGTCCGATCCAGTTTAAATCCCCGTGTCGTCGTTTTCTGGTCATTTCTCGATTTGGATGAAAGTGAGACATCGGCAACTTTTCAGTGCAGCGTTCAAGAATCACGCTCGGATTCTTTTTCTTCTGATTGCCCAGTTGCGAAGTGAAGTCCTGCTTTGCTGAGGCGTCCTCCTCCCTGGCGGTGCCTAAAACCCCGTTTCTGGTTCTGGTCTGAGTGTGAAGCGGACCCAGATAGAAACACAGATCTTTAGTTCTCCGCTAACAAACCCAACTTCCTGCGGAGATGACGGGTTTAGAGTCTACAGTTACAGTTTTAGAAGTATATGCACATGATTTATTAATGATTGTTGGTGTGAGTCCAGATCTGGTGCTTGTAAGACCCGGAGGATTGCTCAGTCCTGGCAGAGGTACGCATCATAAAAACATGTGATGAAGGCCAGATGGACGGATTAATCTGTGTACCATAAAACCAAATACAAACAGTCTGACAGAGATCTCAGAGCAAAACGCAATAATTGACAATATATTCTGTTCTCTGAGGAGGAACCTGGTTGTGGTCTACAGTAGCATGTGGGCTCATAAAATACTGGTGGAACCAGCTCAAACCGGGCCTTCTCCTAGTCTAAGAGTAAACTATCTGTGATGTGATGATGAAGATCACGAGTTCTTTGGAACAGACCTCCTACAGTCAAAAACAGGATTCCTGTGGTCCACTAACAGGACCCCTGTGGTCCACTAACAGGACCCCTGTGGTCCACTAACAGGACTCCTGTAGACTGAAAACAGGACTCCTGTGGTCCACAAACAGGACTCCTGTGGTCCACAAACAGGACCCCTGTGGTCCACAAACAGGACTCCTGTGGTCCACTAACAGGACTCCTGTAGACTGAAAACAGGACTCCTGTGGTCCACAAACAGGACTCCTGTGGTCCACAAACAGGACTCCTGTGGTCCACAAACAGGACTCCTGTGGTCCACAAACAGGACCCCTGTGGTCCACAAACAGGACTCCTGTGGTCCACAAACAGGACTCCTGT
>VRLP01006131.1:0-30875 GCA_009660295.1 Lophius piscatorius | reverse complement strand
CATATACATATATACACATATATAAACATACATATATACAAATATATACACATTCATATACATATATACACATATATAAACATACATATATACAAATATATACACATTCATATACACATATACACACACATACATATACATATTAACACATATTCACACATACATATACATATATACACATATATACACATAAACATAAATGCATATTTAGTATTTAAAGGATTAAAGTATTTTAAATTTGAAGAATAAATGGTTAAAACCAACATTGGTTCATAAACTAACTGAACAAAAACTTAATGAATGATTTTAATATATAATATTGTATTGCATCTTAAAGAAACTGGACAACTGTCCTCAAAGAGGATGTGAGTCCACGAGGGTTACCCCCCCCCCCCAATCTTCGACACACTCCCCCGTCTTCCTCCCGTCCCTCGTCTTTTGTCTGTCCTTCCCTCCAGAATTCCTCACCAGAGGCTGGAGCCTCGTCCCTCTGTGCTGCCGTCCATCTGCCGTACCTCCTCCAGGAGCAGATGTGAACTCCTTCGTGCTCGACCCCATGCCCACCCCTAACCCAGCCTGGAGATGTGCAGGGGGGGGGGGGCTGCTGGTTGACCAGTAGGGAGGTGACCTCTACTGAGGGAGTGTGCATCAACACTAGGGGAGACAATAGGAGGAGACAATGGTTGTAGACGATGACCACCAGGGAGGCGGTGGGGGAGAGCAGCGGTGGAATGACCCCCTTCATGAACGCTCCCCCCTTCAGATGGACAGATTGAACGTTGGTCACTTATTAAACCTGAGGAGGATCGGGGTGCAGCTTCTTCACGGCCACATTACCATTTATGGCATGTGCTAAAAGAAAATACTGCATCTCAATTTGTGAGATTTGCTGTTTTTTCTCACTTCAGATGTAAGAAATAATGTAATAAATCAGAAGACTCAATATCTGAACATGTCGTCTGATGGGCCACAATACTGAAAAAAACACAGAAGTGTTTTGGTAACAAACCCAAAACCTTTTCTTGTAAAGGCTCTTGTTTGAAGACCATATTGGCGGGAAACCAGAAATGTTGAGATAAGGGATCAATGACTCGTTACAGTCACGGTACGATTCAGGAAATGATTTAGAAGAATGTGATTATCTTCGTCACTTTTGACGCTTTTCTTGATTCTGATTGAAGATTTCCGCGTCTTCCGAGTTTTGATCCAATAGAATCCAGATTAACGTGCTCAGACGCATTTGACCAGAACAACGGGGTGTCATCTGCAAAGAAAAAATGCAAATTCAAACGGACCTCAGCCGAAGTACCAAAATAAAAGCAGAAAAGCGGTAAATGTCGCCCCTTTCACATCAAGATAGTTTAAAAAAACAAAAAAACCTACGACTTCATCTGACGGTTCAACAGCAAACCAAGGATGGTGAAAATGACTCGGTTCAGTTACGTGCTTTAAGTTCATGGGTAATCCGACATTTGCTGACTCAGGCTTCTCAAACACGGAGCACGAAAAGCCCGCCCCCACTTATCTTACATCGCTGCTTCCTGCTTTCATTCTAGACAGCTTCTGGTTGGTCTTTAGCGGCCATTTTTTTAAGAAGCCAGGTTAATTCCAAGTTAGGCACCGGTCCAGAACCAGTTCAGAAACGGGCTTTGTGCAAACGGTACTCCATGTGTATACGTAGAAGTGGTTTTCCTCGTCATGCTTTTATTTTGGTACTTCCGCTGACGTTACTGTAAAAATTGCATATATTTTCTAACCATTTTAGTTCAACATGTAGATTTAGATTATTTGACATTTAGACATTTAGATACAACATAAGGAAAATGTCGAAAAATATTGCTTTTAAAATCAGCGTGTGCTACTTTTTTATCAACGCCGCCCCTTACTTTTATGGCGATATTGTGAAATTGAGGGTGGATTACGGCGTCATTCAGCCATTATTGGTACGGTTCATAACGGTGAGAGTAACTCACTAGTGGAACATAGAAGAAGATAAATGTCTTTCAACGCACTACAGGTAAAAAAAAAAAATGCCATAATGAAGTTCTGTGAGCAGCCTGCTAATGCATGCTAATGCTAATGAGCCCGTCATCATCGGTAGTGACGCCGGGTTCCCTCTGATGAAGCTTCCGTCCGTTTAACGACCTGTTTGAACTGGTGTCGATGTAAATGCTGCAGGAAAACACATTTCCAGATGAGACACATGCAAACCTGCGGGTTCAAAGTGTCCATCTAAGTGCTAACTGCATGTCTACTTTAGCACTTTGAGATTTGATCCAAATGTAACGTGCATTATAAATTAAATGTATTATTATTATTATTATTACTTTAATCTTCGTACACGGGTCTTGTATCGGAATTATGCTCTTTTTCCATAATCGAATGACAGTGAAAACCAGATAGATGGTTCCATACTACACTCAAAAAAGGAAAAATGGCCGGCTGCTACATTTATCTGAATGTGAAATGTATATGTATATATATTTTTTTAAATTGTCATGTTTGTAAGATAAACGTGATTACATCGTGTAGAACTGGCATGAAACTCAACAACTTAACTTTTACAAGTTTCAATCGAGGTGACGGGAGCTTATGAAGTTCAAACATTGCTATTTTGTATTTTGTAGGGAAAAACTTACATTCATGTTACTATTCACATTCTTTACACTAAATATTCTTTGGAATAATAATAGTTACTAATTTGACTTCTTCCCTGGAGTCTTTGTGTTTTGTCACCCTGTGAGGTCACATGGTTGGTCCCTGGTTCTGCTGCTGTGGACCTGCTCCATGTCCTCTGATTATAAGATGATCATGATGATGATTACTATTATTATTATTACTATTAATACTATTATTGTATAGTATTTACCAATAAAGTATTGCTAAATATTATATAACTATTATTGTTATTATCAACTTTGGATTCCTGAGTGTCGCGGCGACACTGGAAAAGTGGAAGGAAGTGGATTAACATAGCTGATATCATTGCTTATATAATAATAGTAATAATAATAATAATAATAATAAAAAAAAAATAAATAATAATAATAATGATAAAAAAAATAATAATAATAATAATAACAACAATAATAAAAAAATAAAAGTAATACTTATAATAAAAACAATAAGAATAATAATAATAATAATAATACTATATATTACTAATACTAATATAATACAAAACTGTAATTGTGTAAATATGGTTTTAATAATAACATACGGTGATCACATGTTGGTTGTAACTCTAAATGTATTATTTTGGTTCCAACTAGTCTGACCAGCAGAAAATCTCAATCAGACTGTGTGAAACAGCCACAAACGTTTCACCACGGCTCTGGTTGGTGCATAAAGGCGGTACTCTTGGTTCTTTTGCCATTTAAATGTTGAGGTTTACCCCCCTGCATGCAAATGTTTCACCATAACGAGACCCCCCCCCCACCTGTAATTACACTACTTTGCGATGACGCTGTGCTGAATCCTGGTTGATGGCGGTGATTGGTTAACAGAAACAGGAAGTAGACTGAGTGTCTTTCTCTCTTTAGGGCGAAGGTAAACAGTTTCAGTCAGACCTGAGTGAAAGAAAGCTTCAAAATGAAGAGTGGAATATGCCTGCAACCAAAGAGTCCAACGTTATTAAAGTCACCCGGCTTTAATAGGGTAATAAATAAATCTACAACTGCATTATGAGCTGGAACAACTTCATTAAATACATTTAGATTTCTTTCAAGTCAGGAAGTTGAATCAACCCCAATAAATTGATTTTGAACTAATCAAAGCAACTAAGTTGAGTCAACCCCCCCAAAAAATGAAGTTGGAACTAATCAAAGTAATTAAGTTGAATCCACCCCAACCTCATTACATCAGATCTAATCTTAAGTAAAGCCGGGCTTACAATATAGGATTTGAGCCCAATCATGGGTCTCACGACCGTCGGGGCTACAGTCGAGACTCGTCAGGGGTTGTTTGTCGCGGAGTGTACGCGGGGTCACGATCACCTGGTCATGGACAACTGTTGGATGATCAGGCGGTTTACTGGCATGTCAGAAACTCCCTTCTTTCCCTCGCTCTGCCTGTGCGATGTGGTTACTGCTACAATAGAACTACAACTCCCATCTGGCAACGCTGTTAGGCGCCGGCGGGCCGTACAGTGTGGCCACACCAATCATGAGCCTCCCCGAAACGATTCCTTTGTATATTTTGAGTTAAGATCAAACAACCAGGACTGTAAAACTGTACAGTGTAAGCTAAGCTTGAGTTAACTCACGCCAACACAACTGGAGTACATTAAGATAAACCAACATAATTGTTTCATTCTGAACCAAACCCATTTAACAATGTGGAAATACTTTCCATTATTTCTTAAAGTTCATTCAAAGAGTGACTTTTTGAGCGAGAGACGGAGAAAAGCTGGAAAATATTCCCAGTTATGACACGAAGCCGTCGCTGATTATTTTGTCTGTCTGACCTTTTGCAGAGTATTCCTCAAAGCTGGAGCCACAAAACATCCTCTTCATCGCCTTCTGTCTGAAATAATAAGCGCAAACCGATTGTGTTGGGAATATATTTGATTCGTGAAGAATAGAAGCGATGCATGAAATATAATCTTCTACTGCATCTGTAGTTCTTTGTGGCGTTACATGAATGCGTTTGAATCTAAACTGTGAAGAGGAATGCGGACGGCGGGTGGGGAGTCAGTGCGGGTTTGGTGGGAACAGAAAGTGTGAGGAGGATTTATTCGAGGTGAGCACCCCCCCCCCCTTTTGTCTCGTCCCTAGAGAGGCGGGGCGCGGAAGGCTGGAGTCAGAACCCTGTAATCATGCCTCCATGGAGGGCCATTAAACTTCATTTACATTAGAGATGCCAATCACCCAGATACTTTAAGGTGAGCACAGATCTCCTCCGAGCCGAGTAGGCAGCAACCCCCCCCCCCGCTCACAAATTGGAGCTCCAAAGCATTGTTGTCGTGCCAAAGTAGGTGCTGCCCACCTGGATTGCACATAACCGCTCTTTCAGCATTTTCTACATAGAGAGGAATGTATGTCCAGAACACGGACTTATGGATTCCGCGTAGAGACACGAATCCCAATCTTAATCTGTCAGAACCCTGATCCATTTCAGCTTAACAGAAAAATATGGAGGACAAAAGGCAGGCCACATGGATTAGTGTTCTGAAATTATGTTTAAAGTTGATTTATCATGTATGATACATCAGGCTTTCCTGGTTTTCTTCGATGTTTGAAAATAAATCAGTTTCTATCAACATTAAAATAGACATACAAATAAAAACAGCTGTAATAATAAAACTAAAATATCATAAATAATATTGAAATACTGAGATATTCTGCTATAAATACATACATCATTTTCATACATATATCATATTATATTCAGGTCTTTCACATTAAGTGGAGTATTTTCACATTGTCTTGGTACTTTTATTCAAGTAAAGGATCTGAATACCTCATATACCATTGATTGTGTAAAATTGTACATTCTTAACCCGTTGAACCTCAGTTTAGATGTTTCTTTGTCAACATATAGTGCATTTTTTAATTGTGGATATACCGAATTGGTAGGCATATTGGTATTTCTACAGATATTCTGCAAAGTTTTCTTTAAAAATAAATACATGTATTTCTCCAAACCATATATCAACAGAAACCACAGTGTAAAAAACGCAGTCAAATATGTCGGTGAGTGATATTTCTATTATTTATCTTCTGTTTCTATAATATTTTTTGGCCCAGTCGTTGTTAAATGTGGCTGAAGATATGAGAACAAAAGATTTTCTTCCAGGATGAAAGATGTTAATTTTAAAGCAGTACGTCACATCCTCTTTTCCTCCAATTTTTCCGACGAGAGAACAACAACGGGGAGTCGTTCTGCTCTCTGATTGGTCGACTGGATGTAACGCCGGCTATGATTGGCCGACAGATTGCCGCTCCAGAGCCACTATTTTGAACATAAATACAAGCAGCTTCCGCTCTCTTTCTCAGAATCAAGGGGGCTTGTAGAGAGGGCTGACATTGCGCTACCACGCTCTGCAAACAACAACTATGCAGCTTTGACACTAAAACAAGACCGAAATCAGAGTTTTACTCCACACGGATCCGGAGGTTCACTTTCAGCCAGGGTTTTCAACTGGAATGCGTGCCTAAGTCGTTGCTAGTCAGCTGTTTAGCTTCCGGGTTAGCACGAAGTTTGGACCATTTTGCGGATGCTCACGTTCTGGCTCGAAATTCAAACAGAATCAACTTCAAAGCAATATCGTCTGCAGGATTTGCACAAATTGTAAAGCCAGCTATGGAGTCGGTTAGTGTTTATGGCAACGTCAGCCCTGCAAGCACCGGTTTTCAAAGCAGGCCCGATGAGATCCCCGGGCTTTCCTCTCTCTCGTTGCCCGACTTGAGCTCCAAGAACACGAACTGCCGGATCCTGTTCTCCCCTGGGCCCGCCACCGTGTTGTCTCCTGTCACCAATCTGACTCTGGATCTGAACAAATTAGCAGGACTCGGAAGGTATCACGCGATGCAACTTACACAAGCTCACCATGTGCCGTTTACTATGTTCCATCAGTTATTGACAGAATTTATGTTTTCATTTTTCTCCACACAGCCACTGTGATACCCCGAAAAGGAGAAAGTGTGCCCCCCTTGAGAAGGTTCCCTCTTTTGGCTCCGATGTCTCATCTGATGCTGGTGAGCCCCCCCACCCCAAGACTTACTGTCTACTCTCATTAGTGATCAAATTCTGCTTTATTGTGCAGGAATAGAAAAAAAAATGTCATGCTCATAAACTTTGTCTAATGTTGAGTATTGTCTACACTTTTTTTATTTAATTTTTGAAGTAATGCCACTTGTAGTCCGTTGTATATGGCAGGGTTGCCATCATGTGCTGCACCACCTGATGCTTACGCTGATCTGTAACCAAATTTCTTCCCCCAGGCCTCGACATGGATCCCCCGAGTCCCATGGACGCCGCCGAGATGGAGGATACGTAAGTTGTCCTCATCATGTCTGTTCTAATCAATCAGCCTGGTGTCTGTGTCCCTGTAATTCTCCCCCCCACCCCCCTTCACCAACTCCACCCTACGCTTGGGCTTGTCTCAACCAAGCCCTGTTTCTCATGTGTAGGATTACTGATCCTACACTTAGGTTTAAGATTACAGCTTTGCTGACTTTGCTGAGAAGATAAGCCGGTGAAAACTTTCTTAATGCTTCAAGTTGGCATATTTTCTGGAAAAGTTATCTTTTAGGTGCAGTTGTGCAGACTAGTTTAAGTTTGTGCACGGGCTGGTTATCTTAACCAGTTGGCCGGCATACAGACCCGTGGCTGGTTCGCTAATCTTTGGTGGTCCATTTCTGAATTCTCCGTCCGGGCGAGTCTCCGCAGACATCTGCCGCCGTCAGATGTTGGAGTTCCTCTAGAGCAGCATTTGGTCTTTGTGACCTCACTCGCCTCCTTTACAGCTGCTTTGTTGCTAGGAGTTTTCACAGGTTGGGGGGGGGGGGATATGTCCTGAGCTTGGGTTTAATGATAGCCCACCCCCTATGGGGTTTGGCACACTCCTCCTATGCACTATTATTTCAATTAGAAAAAGGGGGGGAGTGGGAGTGCTTTCTGCATCCCGGCTATTGAAATTAGGGCACCCCCTGAGAACAGCTGCCCCCCCTTCTTTTGCTCCTTATTGAATGGGACACACTCTCTCATTGCCAAACAAAGGACCCTTGCAGAAAAGGGGTTGGCGGCGTTGGCTCCAACAGACATATGGTAGACTAGCTGATCTCTGGATCCCTCCTCCAGCCCCCCCCCCCACCCTCCGCTCACCACTCACTTAGCATACAGGTGGGCATTATTGCAATCCAAAGACCACCTCTTATGTCTTTCGGCATTCACCCAACTTCCTCTTAACCAACGTTTCCCTCTCAGTACAGCAAACAGGTTCTCCCCCTCAATCTTTTGTCTTTTTTACAGCTTTTAGTTTTATTTTAAACCAGATTTGATGTTAAAAATCGGAATTAAAAGGAGCTACTCTGAGAAATTCCAGACGTTTTCACCGTGTGCTTCAACCGTAATAGTAGTGAATAACTAATCTGGTTATTTGTTAGATCTTTGGTGTTTGTCCTTTCGTATTTAGTTCCTGTTCAAACCTTTGTCGTGTTTTCTCTTACAGATTTGAGAAGGCCATTCAACAATCGAGCAAAATTATCAACCAGTAAGTTTATCTATCAATCCAATAATCTCATGTCACTACTGCTTTGAATTGTTGTGGTTGTTTATTTGAGTAAGATTGGTTCCCAGGGAGTTTTCACCTTTTCGAATGAAAACATCCTGTTTGTGTGGTTTTGGTTTGCGTTGACTGTAACTCCTTTTTCTCTTCCTCTGTCCGCTGCAGAAGGATGCCGATACGAAGAATCAACTCATTGCCAGTAAGCAGCCTCTTCATTCTTTCAGTTTAGAGATAACTTGAGTTGTTTTATATTGTTGGTATCCATGGCAACCAAATGCTGCAGGAAATGTAGTAAATAACGCGGCAGGGAGCCCACCTCAGAGTAAAAAGATAAGGGGTCGGGAGCAAATGATCAGCTTCAGAATCAGTGTTTCCTCCTTTTTGGACCAGGTGTGTTGACAGTTGCTGAGCCTCTGTTGACCGTGTCTGTCCCCCCTCCCTCCCCTCAGCTCCAGCTCCAGAGTGTCAGTCCATCGCTGAAGGGACAGGAAAGTGATTCTCACCGCTATGGGATATTTGGCCAGCAACCCTGTCAAACCATCGCCTCCTCTTGTCCACATGAAAACAAGGAGAACGTGCCAGAGGTCAGTCATGCCTTTTTATTATTTCTGTTAGAACATTAACTAACCACATCCATGTGGTCTTTTCTTGTGCGCCAAATCACATTAGCAAACAGCTACACATGCACATTGTTCTTTAATCTTAAAAAAAAAACAACCACAGATTAATAAATAATAAACCAACCGACTGTTTGGTTTATTGATCGCTTATCTGAGAACTACTGGGTGTGCTGGATAACGGTGTTTAATAACAGTGTTTAGTCAGTCAGTCGGTTTTTCATGCAGCACTTTTCAGGCAAAGTGACACTGTGTGTGTGTGAAACAGACTAAAATGTAGAAACTGAAAACCAATATTTAATGACACAGAGGTAAAGGATGTTTGGTTTGTCTGTGATGTGGAGAAAAGGTTTGATTTCCTGTAAAATAACAACTGCTTGTTTGGGAGTTGTTTTTTTTTTTTTGGGGAAAAACGTTGAGCATTTGTTTTTTTTTGTTTGTTTTTTCAGGATGGTTTTGAATTCAAGAAGCCCACTAAGCCGGCGTCGCGGTGCCGCGGGCGCTCCTTCAATGGCGTTCACTCGAAGGACGCGTTCGCCCGCCGTCCCAGCTCCGCGCCCGCCCTCATTGTAAGCAAACGCGCCCAAGACCAGCGAGATCCTGATTAACTCAGATTTGAGAAATATTCACTAACTTCTCCTTTTCTCCTCCCACTCCCCCCCGTCCAGATTTCTTCGCCTCTTCCAATCCAGCAGCTTGACTTTCACGACTCCAGCCCCCTGGGTCTGAGACGATCCTCCCTCACCTCCTCTCTAAACGACGACGAAGATGACGGCTTCCTGGAAATAATGGACGACGACATCGAGGTGAGGTTCTGTCGTCTACGTGGAATATACGCCTAGGTGGAATATACGCCTAGGTGGAATATACGCCTATATGAATGAATGGATTTCATAGCAGAAAGTCGGCATGCAGAAAAAAACCTCCACATTTGGGAGATCCGGGGGTCCGCCTGATTATTCGTACGGTTGTCGTCTGTCCCATATTTCTCTGACCACATTCTCTTCTCGCCTACAGGATGACTCTGGGATGCCAATGGGAATGGCGAGCTTGCTCACTGCCCCGCTGGTGGCGGACACCACCGGAGAAGACTCTGTAAGTCTGAATTCACGAGCTGAAAAACGACTTCAACGTTCCAGGAGTCGTCATTAATAAAGTTTTTTTTTAATACCGTTTCCTCCAGCCTGTGATGCGCTGCCGGCCCAGAAGCCTGTTTCGGTCCCCGTCCATGCCCAGTCCAGTATCCCGTCCGTGTGCCAAGCGTCCGGACTGCCCCGGAGACGAAAACACGCCGATCAGGGTGAAGAGGCGACGCAGCCTGGCGGGAACGCAGGTCACCACCCTGGAACAAAATCCAGATTCGCCGAGAATGGTGAGTCCTCGCCGGAGCGACGAATAAATGTCAGCGTCTGTGATGTCGGGTTCACGTCATGTGACTGTTCGGGGTCAAACCGGTACCGTTTCCGCTCTGCAACCCAGACCCACTTGATGAGCCGTTAATTGAGGGCAAAAGAATATACGTAGTTAAATGCTTAAAATCTAGTTGTAGTTTTTTTGTGCTATTAAAGGAGGCCTTGTGGTTCTGGGTGTCCAGTGAGGAGTCAAAAGTACTGATTGTCCATCTGGCCATAAATCGGTCTTGACTTCATTTGTGTAGAAGATTCCGTACAAGAAAAGTGTTTAATTTCTTCTCAAAGTAAGACGATCCAGTATGAAGACTGCAGGAGGTTTTGTGAACAGGCTTCTCCGCGTCAGAGACCAGAACCACAAGGGCCACGGAAAACCAGCCCTTAATTTATTATTTTATAGGTCGGGTGTTGCATTTCGGATGTTGGACATTTGGAATGTTTCATATATGACCAGGAGAAAAGGTTTCTTATTTATCCGACTGGAGAAATCATCCGATCCATGAGGCGTAACGTGAGACCAAACGAGTTCTGTGATCCGTTGAACCCTCCTGTGTGAGGTAACTGGTAGCCTGCGGTTCTCCCAACACTGAACGCCGGTCTCTGTGGACCAGCTGTCGTCTCCTTACAGAAAGTCAAGCGGTTGCTTCTCAGAACCGGCTGACTCCGACCATCCTATTGTCCTTGGCTTTACAGATGATCTCGATCTCGCCTTGACTGCCTCTTTAAATTCTGCCCTGCTCTTCTTCCAGGGCTGCTCTCTGCTCCAGAGGTCCAAATCCTGCTGCCAGACGGAGATCGAGAAGCTGCTGGACGGGGAGGATGTTAATAACGGGCTGATAGGGGATTTCACCAAGGTAAGGAGGCCCGCCGGGTTTCTCTGCATCCATGGCCTCCCTGTGTTCAACTACTCTTCAATCCAACTCTCCCGTTCTGTCTTTCAGCCGTTTGTCTTGCCCACAGTGGATGGAACACACCAAGACCTCAAGTACATTACCTCAGAGACGGTGAGTGGACTCTCTCGCTGTCGGGTTCTGCCGCTTGTAACGTAAATGTTCGGTTCTGTAATGATAAACTGTGTTCTGTGTGGTTCTTAGATGGTGGCGGCCGTGTCCGACAAGTTTCACCATCTGGTTGAGCGACTCGTCGTCATCGACTGCCGCTACCCTTACGAGTTTGAGGGAGGACACATCAAGGTAAGCAGGAGTCGGTCCATTTACGGTCAGAACCTTGTGGTGGCCTGAGGCTACAAACGTCTCTGCACCAAGGAGTCCCGGCCGCCTCCTCCACTTCCTGACTAACGCGTTCGTCTCCCTCGCTCCAGGGCGCTCTGAACCTGCACCAGGAGGACCAGGTGGAGGAGTTCCTCCTCAAAACGCCCATCGTCCCGTCCTGCGAGGACAAACGCGTCGTCATCATCTTCCACTGTGAGTTCTCGTCGGAGCGGGGCCCCCGGATGTGCCGCTTCGTCCGGGAGCGAGACCGCGCCGCCAACGACTATCCCAAACTCCATTACCCCGAGCTCTACATCCTGAAGGGCGGATACAAAGAGTTCTATCACCAGTTCAAGGTGAGTTCTGCTTCGGTCATTCGCTTGTTTTGTTTGTGCTGTGGAAACTAGCCCCTCCCCCACTGGTGCAGTAAAACCTACTGATCAATCAGATTCTCCAAACATCACACGTTGAATGACTTATTTGATGGTCCTCCTTAACTCGTCTCCTCTTCCTCTCAGGCGCAGTGTGAGCCCCTGTCCTACCGGCCCATGCACCACGAGGACTTCAAGGAGGACCTGAGGAAGTTTCGCCTCAAGAGCCGCACCTGGGCCGGCGAGCGCAGCAAGAGAGACATGTACAGCCGGCTGAAGAAGCTATGAGCGTCTCCTCGTCTGTCGGAGCCGCATCTGGACCGCACCCACTCCCCACCGCACAACCCCCCCCCCACACCGCACAACCCCCCCACACGGACCGGGTACCGACTCCTCTCAGAGTCCAGGTCTTCACCTCACCTCTCAGGATTTAGCCGACACGAGGGGATTATTTTTATATGGATTTTTGTCTGTCTATAGCAGAGTTGAATATTTATGCAGAAATTCTAAGCAGCGGGGAGGCAGGGAATGTGGAGTGTTTCAGAATGTTTCTGAGGAGCAGGTGGTCAGACGTCCGCCAGGAGAAGCAATATGACCTTTTTTTTTTTTTTTTTCAAACCACTGGGACCTACTGCCTATTTTTTTTTATTTTTTTAAATTGACGTTTTTTATTATGCGCCGTTTGTGGCACGACTCGCCCGCCCGATCGCAATAATCCAAAACAACCACACTGCCAAATGTGACGTTTGACTCTCACAAATAGTTTTTTTTTTTGGTGTCGTCATACATTTCCCCCCTTATTTAAGCACTTAATTTAAATACCTCAATGTGCTTTTTCTTTTTTCATGAATTCTATGCCCCCCCCAATTTGACACCAGCTTGTTGAAAGCATCCCTTTCTCTGTAGGATTTTTAAAAGCGCAATTCTTTTTTTTTTTTTTTTTTTTAAATGGCTAGAAAATGGGAGAAAAATACAAATAGTTTTTATCTTTAGACGTCATGCATCATTTTTCTTTTTCTTTCTTCTTTTACAGTGCAAAGAGAACCAAATACCTGTTAACTGTGCAGTAACATTTATCTGATGCTGCAGGTCAGCAAGAGTGAGAGGTTACCCTTTTTTTTTTTAAAATCATTCTTCTGCTTTGAATTCTTAACGCTGAGAGAAAACATCCCCCCCTCCCCCCAAAGACTTAATAATGTCCGCTTTTTAATGAACAGGGTGGTTTGAATGTTTTGGTCCAGGGGTGGGGGGGGAGCCGCTGAAATAAACAGCCAATGTGTGTTGAATGTCCTCTCTGTCCTGTGATTCTGTCCTTCGGCCGTCTCAAACCTTTGGAAAACAAAACGTCCAGGTTTGGAGTGTGAATTCAGACTAAACAAAAAAATGCAGAACAGAACATTTCGACTGGTTATGCTGAGTGACTGAAACTGAAAGACACAGTGTGTAAAATTTAGTGGCATCTAGAGGTAAGGTCCAGGTAACCTATATTTCACCTGAGCCTCCCTCCTCCCTATCCAAGGATCTACGGGATGAGGGTCACGGTGATGTACTCTAAAACTATAGGTCCAAGCTAAGATAATTAGCCAGCATTATTTCAGACTTTTGACAGTCGCAGTAAAGGGTGGACCGCGTACGGAACCAGAACCAGTCCTTGCCCATCGCCGCGAAGGAAATTCAAAACAGTTGAAGTCAAAAATGTGGAAATTGTTATTTTTCTACATTAAAGTTTTACATTCAGGTATTTCTCTTGTGTACTATGTCACTGTCCTTCTGCCACGCAGTAAATAGACAACTGTTTGAAATCAAAGAATTAATTCAACTAAATTAAGTTCAACAGTTTTGTTTTTACAGTGTATCAGTAAAGCATAAAAGTGTGAAATTCCAACTCTGGAGATTTTTAAAATCCCATAAACATTTTTTTAAACAGTTGACATTCAAATTAAATTGAGTATCAGCTGAAATTTTAGACTCTAATACTTTATTTTACAGTGCACTTAAACCTAAAATACAAAAAATCCTTTCGATAAAACTATGAAAATAGAACCTAATGTACAGTATTAGAGCAAACTACCTTAAATTACTGGCCACCAACGATTGACCCGAGGTGTGGGATTCAAACTTTGTGGAATGTTGCTGGTATTTTTTTTGAAAGCTTGTGGTTCCCTCGACCTCAAACGTGCATGAGACTCCTAAAAAGATCTTTGTAACACTTATAGAATTCGATAGAAGCAGGATTTTTCTTTATATAAATAATGTAATAACTTAAGCTATAAATAACTTATGAAACAAGTTATTCGGGGAACATCTACTTAGTTGTGTGGCTCTAAATACGTGTCATAAATTCAAACTTAACCAGACTCTTCAAAGGAAAAACCCGGAATTATCATTTTTGGGTGGACTGCTCCTTTAAGCAAAAATGCCCAAAGGTATTCCCCGATTCCAGTAAAAAAAGGAAGTCTTTCATTTCTGTCTGAAGCAGATTGAAAATTGGAATGAGGCCTTTAACAATATTAATTATGAATAAGAAAAAAAGTTTTGAAAAAGGTAAATTACAAAACTAGAATCCTTTCATCCTGTTTTGGATTCCGCTGCAGGAATCGGTTGAACCTAGAAGAACGCTCCCTGTTACACGTCTAAGAATAGAACCTGCTGTCTGCTCTGCTGCTTTTTTATTCCTGCACACAGCAGTTCCTGTTTTTCGAAATGTTCCCTCTCAGTCAGAGTCTGGGAAACGTCCGTCTGCCGCGGCACGTGTCCAAATGTACATGCGCGCATTCCTGTGTGCAGAGGGGCGGGGCTTAGTGGGCGCTGCTTTGACATGATCTGACAGGAGTCCAACAGTCCTGTTTGCAGGGAGTGGAGAGGAAGAAAAAAAAAAATCAGTGCGTCCGCGTGCTGAAAAACACGTGACTCGTCTGACGCCGTAAAAACTACGACTCGCGCCCTTTTCTGGCAGCTCACCAAAGTTTTGAATTCAGAGTTTCCCCCGCGGCAGTGTGGGAAAGAAATGTCCGGCCCTTTGTTTGCATTCCGGTGATTCAGCTGAGATGGAAGGACGCCGCCAACAGTTTCAATCTGACGTACACGGTTGTTTTTTTTCTTTTCTTCTGAAGCTCAACCCTGCTCTGAAAGTTGAGACAGTAAAAGATCATAAATGGGGATAAAACAGAAAATAGATAATCAGCACACGTCTTCCTTATCAAGGTTCTGCCTTTGAGTTGGAACCGTTGCTCCAGTTGAACCGTTTGATTTTACGTTAAAGCCCGTCTAAAATACTTAGACACTAAGCTTAGAACATTTCCATTACTTATCAGGTGTTTTTGCACAAACATGGTGTTTAAGGACACGATTTAAAATAATGAATAGAACATTTTTATCACCTGATTTTTATTCTTTTGCCTAAAATAAAATCTTTATATTAAAGAAACGGCTTGAAACAAAAAATAATCAGCGAATCTTTTTTCTCAGAAACTCTTTGATGAGTGCTTCATCACATTTGACTGCAATTACTAAAAAGATTGTGTTATTCTTTAAAAAGTTCTGTGGGACAGAACCAGGGGGAAACTCCATTTGGAGCAGTCGGTAGGACCGGAGCAGGATTTTGACTGCAGAAATACCAAATATGTCCACTAGAGGGAGCGATTTGAACTAATGTTTTTATTACAATTTAGAATTTTGTCCTGTATAAAATGGAAAAAAACAACTAGTTAGAAACTGGTTTATGGACAGAACAAGTTCAGGAGTCCCGTCTGTGAACTAAGATCCATCCGCGAGGTGAAACCCGGCGCAGCTCCGGGGCTGAAGGGGTCGTGGTTCTGAGAGATGAACTTCCTCTCTGAGATCTTTGGGGTTCTGAGGCCTGAAGGTTTCGTTGGATAGAATCCTTCTTCTCTTCTTTGAGTGATTCTGCTTTCTGCTAATAATTTCACCAGAATTTCTGATTCCTCCTGCTGAGAAATGCCGACTAGACAAAACCATTCTTTCACGCGGATGTCGCCTTTCAGCTTCCTGTATTTTCAAACAGGCCCGCAGAACTAACTGACACATCCTGTTGTTTTCATTCAGGTTCTCCGGTGACTCATAATAATAATAATAATAATACATTTAATTTATAATGCACTTTACATTTGGATCAAATCTCAAAGTGCTAATGTACTCATGTACATGAAACACCAGAACGTGTGAAAGTGACGACGCATCATTGGCGCTCGCTGTGTTTTTCTTTCAAACTATATATTCCATTTTTAAAAACACGGGAATCGGACCTCCGTCGTTGTGAAGTTTCACGCTGATTCAGACTTTTGTGGGCTGCAGGTTTCACATCATGGTACCAGCAGAACCAAAGACACCAGTAGAGAAACGTCAGTCGGGAAGTAAGAGGAGAGAAAAATGGTCCGTGGTCACCGCCTACAGAACCAGAACCTTTTTTGGGGGTTTGTCCTGATGCTGTCCCTTTCATTTGCACCAAAGCATCTCGTTAGCATCTCGTTAGCATCTCGTTAACATCGCATTAGCATCTAGTTAGCATCTCGTTAGCATGCTTCTAAACTGGAGTTTATCTTTTCATTGCTGTCTGTAATAATAATAATAATGGTAATAGATTTTATTTATAGAGCTTTATTCATAAATACTCAAGGTTACTTAAAAAAACAAGTATATATATATGTATATATATATGTATATATATACATATATAATCCAAATCAGATAACAACACATAAACAGCGCAGATAAGGACAGCCATAAGAATCACACATGGATCAAAGGTTAAAAGCAGATCTGATCGGACCGGTGACGTGTGCTGAGGTTGGTACAGCTGAGGTTCTGACCCGTTCAGAGTTAGATCTACAAACATATGAAGCCATTAGAGGAGCTTAAATTCACCATTTCATTTCCAGCTTGCACACCGACTACTGGTTCTGTTTCATGTCTCATATCAGAACTCTCCACACACACACACACACACACACACGCACACACACACACACTTTGTCTGTTCTTAATGAAAGTGTCCACAAACATTACATTGGTGCCAGAAAGCAAAACTCGACCCAGTTTGTGAGGGACTGTGGGTCTGAGACGAGGTTCAGCTCATCGCTGCCTGAGTGAGTTAAAGAGGGAGGGGGCAGCAATCTCTGTCGCCCCCCGGTCCGGTTCTTGGTCCTGAGTGGAGTAGAGAGGAGGTTGGCATCAGAAGAGCGGAGGGACAAACTCGTATCTTTTTTTTTTAAAACATCGTGGTGTTAAAACACGTGACGTAAATTATGACGTGTGCTGCGGCCTTCTTGGCCAGGTCACCCATGTCAAACCCCAAATCCCCTGCGTTGTACAATAAATCAGGAGATCGAACTCCTCAAATCAATTGTAAAGTTATGTCCGCAGTATTTTTTTTTTTTTAAAAAGCTCCCCCTAGTGAGTAAATTATGAAGTCCTAGAGTAAAAAAATACATCTATCTCATAAAAAACCTAGAGGATATATATAAGACAGATCTCCTCCAGACGAATCATATGTACCAGGTTCGGACTAAATCGGACCAACGGTTGAGAAATTATTGCCCGACAAATTTGAAGATTAAGCTCCTCCTCCTCTGATCAAAACAGGCTTTCATTCTAAGAGCAAAATAAAAACTTTGGACTTTGGTCGGCCCCTTTGGACTCCAGCCAGGAATGAGGATGTGAGAGACTTTTTGGTTGGACGACTGGATCGGAACGTGTCGAGAACTGCTTTTTGATTTGTCCGAAATATCTGGACTGAGTGGGTCCTGAAAAGTACAAAAAAAATCCAAAACATTGTCTTAGAATTTTTTTATTCCAAGGCAGGAAGATTACAAAAGTGCAAAAAAAGAGGTGTGTTTTCATATTTGTACTTTAACACAGTTTTTTTTCTTTCCTTTTTTAGCGACACCAAGTAGAAGGAGCTCTGAGAGATGTGTAGGAGTAACACATTACTCCATTCTTTTCTCCTCACGCCTCCTCATTCTTCAGAGGTAAGAAGTGTGACCAGCAGCAGCTGCTGGGTTAACAGCTGTCAAACCCCCCTCCGACGCCTCCCTCGCCCTCTCCCTCCTGTCTTCATCCATCTCTATGACACCTCTCTCTCTCTCTCTCTCTCTCTCTCTCTCTCTCTCTCCCTCTCTCTCTCTCTCTCTCTCACTCTCTCTCGTTTGTAACACAGTTGGTATGTTTTCATCTCATTCAGCTGTTTCGGTATGACTGCTTCCTTATCAATCCTTTATGTAGGCTTATTAAGGTTTTTTGTGTTTTTTTTAGGTTTTTGTTTTTGAGTGTTTGCCACAGTTTAAACATTTTATCGATTAAAAAATGAAATAGATTGAGTGTAAGAATTAAATCAAGTTATATACATGTCCATCCGGACTTTTCATTTATATATATAGATTAAAAAAAAAAAGAGAAACAAATGTTTCTTCAATTAAAAGTCACATATTTCCACATTTTTTTATATTTTCTTTTCTCTAAATATAAAAAAAGACGGATGGATGGATGGATGGATGGATAAAATACAAGACTAATTATAACAATAATAAGAAGCATTATTATAATAATAATAATAATTATTATTATTGTCTTCATTATTTTAATATAATGCAGCATAGAACGAAAAACACTCGTTTTTCTCATATATCATATTTATAAAATAAATAACATTATAACATAGATGGAAACAAATTTTCCTCAATTAAAATCACATATTTCCAAATATACAATACTGGTTTTCTTGCCTCGCAATATAATATAATAGACGGATGAATGGATGCATGGATAAAATACTTTACTAATTATAATAATAATAAGAAGAAGATGATGAAGAATTATTATTATTAATATTATCGTCTTAATTATTAAATAAAAATGCAGCATAGATCGAATAACTCGTGTTTTATAAATAATATATCATATTAATAATATACATAATATAAATTGAATTGTAATATATGGTATAATATTTAAACCACGAGCGTCATCTGGTGGTGGAAGTAATGTATTACAATCAAACGCAAAATGGTCACATGACCAACGCGGAAGTGAAACGTTGTTGACTGTAGTGAGAAGTAAGTGACTCAGGTTGCTTTTGAAACATATTTTACACCATGGTTCGGGGTTTCCTGATCCACACAGTCTGTCCAGTCAGTGCGCTCGGGTCCGGAGAAGTCCGGGTTCTGTACTCCCGGGTTTTTGGACCAGATGAAGCCATTTTTTCTGAGCAGAACCGGGATCTGAGTCCGGAGGACCGACGGCTGCTGCAGAAGGAGAAGGTAGCGGTGGTGGCGAGGTTCGTCCAGGTTCATCAACTGTTCTGTCTGATCTGAATGAATCCTGCAATCATTAAAAAAAACAAATAAATAAATCATCTGTAATGATCGTTAAACCCACAGAACCGGCTGGAGGTTTGTTAAATAAAGTGGAGCAGTGATGGAAAATGATACCTCAAAAATCAATACCTGGAAATTATATGGAAAAATGAAATCTGGCCATTGACAGTGCTTGAATTTATATAAATGTGTATATATTCATATATTTTTGTATATATGTATAGATATATATATATATATGTATATATACACACAGACATATAGATTTATATTCATACATATATCTATGTTCATGTATATAAATACATCTATATTTACATTTATATTTTTATATATGTTTATATATGTATGTATGTATATATATATATATATATATATATATATATATATATATATACACACTCAAACACACTTACACATATATATGTATATACATACATATATATCTATGTTCATGTATATAAATATATCTATATTTTTATATTTTATATATATATATATATATATATGCCTTTTTTAACACCCAACAAAAATAAAGAAATAGATTAAAAAGAAAAAAATGAAAAAGAACTTTTATTACTCTGACTGTTTCTAACTGTCTTAATATTCCCCAACCCTCCGTCTCTCAGGCAGGTCAGGAGCGCCGTCTCTCTGACCCGGGAGGCTTCTGGCGGCGTTCAGGTGGAGATGGCTCCGGGTGAGGTGGTGCTGGCGGTGCATGAGGCGGACAGCGGCGTGGTGCGCCTGAGAGCCGGAGAGCCTTTCTCCGGGGAAATGAGCGCTCTGTGGCTGGGGGTCCAGAGTTTGGGCTTTGTGCTGGTCTGTGAGTCCCACGAGAACCTCCTGCTGGCCGAGGGGACCCTACGCAATCTGACCCGCCACTGCCTGGAGCACCTGCACATGCTGGGGCCGGGCAGCGAGGTGAGCTCCGACCCAACGCACACCTGGTTTTAGATTTAGCGGCATGAACATAAAAGGTTTTGACAGCAAAGTGTTAAAGGAGCTGAATTTGCATAATTTTTGGTCACTGCCCCCAAAATAAGGCAATGATTCAACTTCTCCGTGAAAAGACTGTTAGAGTGGGAGAAGAAGAAGAAATAAGAATCTAGTATAAACTTGATTACTCTATTTGGATTTAACTTTGGGGGTGAACGAGGAAAGTCAGAGTTGACAAAAGTCTTTTATACGTGGAGATCCTCTTTGTTCATTTGCATATTTTCGCTCGCCGTGTTCATTTCCTTCTTCGTGTCCTTCAGCCTTCACTACCTGGAACATTTCTATAAGTAGATTGATATGGATTAAGAGAGATTGGATTCTGTTTTAGGACATTTATTCCATAAGGTATGATGTCAAATGTTGACATTTTTCATTGAATTGACGGATTCTGTCCTTTTAAAAACGGATCTGTTCCAGTTGTTGTCTCCTGGATGTTTCAGCGCCTCCTTCTGGAGTCTGGGACTTTTTATTCCAGACTTTTTTTTTATTACTTTTTTACTTTTTTAGTTATTTAGACAGTATTTACAGTAAAAAAAAAAGCTCCCCCTGGTGAGTAAAATATGAACTAATAACTCCAACATACCATAAAAGGATAGAACTCCACGAGTCGATTCACACGCCCCAAATTCTGACAAAATCGGACCAACGCTTGAGAATTTATGCCCCAGAAACTTCTGGCGAGAAAGCTCCCCCTGGATTCAGAAATATATACAACCAATCTCTCCCAAAATGTTATTATCCTTCCAACTAAGGTCTAGGTGGGTTTAAAGTTTGAAAATGATCCATGGTACAGTTTTTGAGTTATCGCGTTAACACGAAGAATCTGCGGCGGACGCGGCTGCGATGACCATTCCGTAATATCCCCGATATTAAAGAGATTTAATTATGTAACTTGATATGGTCAAAAACAAACAAAAAAAAAGGCTAATCGTTAATCGAAGGTTGAGCTAATCTAATTCAAACTCACTATTTTCCAAGAAAACACAAAAGTTCAAAAGTCTGATCTTTTTTTACTGTTTAAAAAACTATTTTGTTATTTTATGGTGAATTTAAAGTGTCTTAAGACATAAATAAAATATATAAATATATAAATCAATAATAAATGCCCCCAAAGACACGCAAAGAAGTAATTATTTCAACTTTTATTTTTTTATTGTTTTTTCATGGTGAGAAGAACATCAGAGGGTAAAAGTGACGTCAATGCGCCTCGTTCGCCCCCTGGTGGCGATCTCACCGTATGACCCTTAAGATTCAAGATAAATATTCTAGACACGTTCTAGACATGTAGCGTTCCTCTCTTACTCTCTCCATGTTAGCTAACTCAGCTCAAACAAACAAAATAAAAGTCGCGCCTTCGAATGCCTTCTTAGCCGGACTGGATATGATCACGGCGCCCCGCCGAAGAGGATATGTGGCTGACAGGCAATGTAACCCCCGAAGGATCACCAGAACCGCCAGAATCTGCTGGTTGGACTGCGTAGACCCCATCAGCTTACCTCTCAATGGTTTCACGAGTCGGCTCTTCATCTTTCCTTTTCGTTGCTTTTTCTCGTGCTAAATGATAAAGATAATCTTCCAATTGTCAAAATTTGGGTTCACATATTTCAGAATCTTCTCACAACAAAAAAATTGTCAGCAATCAACAAGTTATTAATCCTCATTTTCAGTTTTGTTGGTTTTTAGTGGCGAAGCGTTTTTTTTCATCGTCTCAAATAAAAAACCTTTAATTTGTCCCTTTTAGACTTCCCTACAAACATGACTAACCCCCTGAACGAGGAACCGCCCCCTCTGGACATATACAGGACTCCAACACGCAGTCATGAATATTCTAATTCATTTCTACAATAAAATACCCCGAAAGTTTACAGACTGCACCTTTAAATGACATAAATATGCTGGACACGATGAAAGAGGGGAACGAAACAATATCGCAGACACGCCGATTTCATGCCCGCCTGTAACCACGCATCTGTACTAACAAAACTTTCCCTCCAGGTTCTTCTCAGGAGTCACCGGGTCGACGCTCTGCTCAGCCGCCTGCTTCCTCACGGCCAGCTCCTCTTCCTCAACAACCGCTTCGCCCAGAGTCTGGATAGAGAAGTTACTTCTTACATGGCGAAGTGACCCGGAGCAGCTCGGGGCCTGGCTACAGCGTGGAAATCTACTCACTGCGTCCTGACGTCCGGTCGGGGGGGTCGGTCGCTGCTAGCTGTGAGCGTTAGCTCCCCAACAAAGAGGCTGAACGTTGTATACCTCTGGTGACATTTCTCCGGCGGCGAGGAGGCGCGGCGGCAGCTGCTCTGTCAGATTGCAGGAGGTGGTAAACACAGGGAGCGGTAAATATCTCCCTCAGCCACTCGCAGCCGACCGCCGACTGTTTACCGCGTGGGAGGCTTCCGCTCAAATCCTGTTTGTCAAATTGAAGAGTGGAAAGTAAAAGGTGTCAGATTAAAGGGTGCAGCCTGAGAGCTGCTCCTCAACATCGGCGGCAGCGTTTTTGATCGGATTCACCTTCCTCCAGATGCTCGAGACCGGAGTCTTCGCTTCAAATTCAAACAGGTCCTCCGAAGACTTTTCGTCGCCTGTTTTCAATCGTATCTCACCGATGCAAAGTCTCCGAAGTCGCTCGAGATTCAGCATCGCAAAGTCGGGCCTGTTCTTTGAAAACCACGAGTGTAGCTGCCGCCTGTCGCCTTCCAGTATGTCCACCCGATGATTCCTGCTGATGACGACCCCATACCTACGAGCAAAAAACTGTCAGAACCTGATCCTGTAACCCATTTCTTCTGTTTGTGTTCCATTCGCTGCTTAGTGTCTTTTATGTGCTCTTATTTTGAAGGATCACAGCGGAATTGATGTTGGTCGGCATTGTGTATGTGTTCTGACCTGGCGAAATGAATACACGCTCTGTCCTCCACGTTCTGGTTCCTCAACCAACTGTTTAAGTGCTGGACAAGTATTTTATACGTAAATAAAACTTTGTAAGCCCCGGTGAGTCAATTATATGTTAAATGCTGACTTTTTTTTCCCGCTCATGAAAGTCGTCAGTCTGCGCTGAGGTCCGATCCCATGGTGACTCAATAATGAAGATTAAGAGAGTTAAACTAGTTTTTCTGAGCTCAGGATTTAAACGGGACAGATTTCATTTGTTTCAATTCATAAGAGCTAAATTTTGTCACAATTGGACTGACGGTTGGGAAGTCACACTTTTTTTCTTTTCTTCTAGTGGCCAAAATATGCATCTGAACTTTCCCCAAATCAATCCAGTTCTTCCTCTCACTAAGGTTTATGTCGGTGAAACATTTGACAGATGATCCATGAAGTAGTTTTTGAGATATGGGGTTAACAGAGCGATGACGATTCCATAATATCCCCGACTTGGTGGACATGATGGTAGTTCTGGGGTCCGGATTGGACGGTATCCGGCTTTGGGCTTAGACTATAGTCTGCGATTTGATGATGCTTGATCTGGACCTTTGGGGGAGCCTCAGCGATCATATTTGACCTTGTTGTGGAGTATTATGGGAGTAGGAGTGAATCCCAGAAGTGCTCCATTGCTCCAGTACTCCAGGATGGCATTTTTTTTTTTTTTCTTCTCTTTTCTCATTTTTGGCAGTGCAAAGTATGATTCATCTCCATCGGCAGTAAATGGAGCGCCTTAGGACCCGTTTAATGTCATTTTGAACCAACAATGTTATACTTCCTCAGCTCCCCAGGACAATAAAAAGGCAGCAGGTGACTGGCAGTATTGGATTTTTATTTTATTTCATGTTTGGTTATTTACTTTAGCCGGGCCTCATGGAGTTTCACAGGCACAACAACAAGCAACCATCCAAACATGGTGGCGTATTAAATCACCATCCAGCGGCATCAAGCCGTAAACAGCCACCGGATAACTCTGCAGGACGTTTCCAAATATGAATATAGACACGGAGACACGGCTCAGTCGACCCGAGACTGAAATCCAAACCGATCGGAGATGTTGATCCGGTGGTTAAGTGAATAAAATGCAAAGGAGTCAAGATTTCTGTTTGAATGATATTCCATATTCTTTTCATGTCCGTCCTCCGTATATATATATATATATATATATATATATATATATATATATATATATATATTCTTCGTCTTTCTGCTGCTCCCATTCGGGGTCGTCACAGTTTCCATACCGAGCCCTGATCAATCTGGTCTGGTATCGGATTCGTGCTCCACATATTGATTTGGCATTGGTTTTTATGTTGGATGCCCTTCCTGACACAACCCTAGGCGGGACTGCACCAGGGATTGGCTCCGAGCCCCTTCTTGTTAGCTCTGGTGATGGACAGGCTGCTGAGGTCAGCCAGGAGTCTCCGTGGACTATAATGTAGGTGGAGGACATTGTGACAGAGCAGGGAGCGGGTGGAGGAATACATGGAGAGGTGGAGGTATGCGCTGGAGAGAAGAGGAATGAAGGTCAGTGGCGGCGAGACAGACTTCATGTTTGTGGATGAAAGGGAGGCGAAGGGAGGGAACGGTGAGGATGAAGGAGTAGAGGTGGAGTAGGTGCAGGAGTTTAAGGACTTAGTTAGGGGTCAGCTGTTCAGAGCAACAGGGAGTTTGGAAAAGAGGCGAAGAAGCGAGGGTAGGCAGGGTGGAGTGGATGGAGAAGAGTGTCAGGAGTTATCTGTGACAGAAGAGGAGCAGCAGGAGTGAAGGGTAAATGTTTCCAAGATGGAGGTGAGAGCAGATCTACTGGATGGTTTAGAGACGTTGGTTCTGACCAGAAGACAGGAGGCAGAGCTGAAGATGTTCAGATGTTCTCTGGGAGTGAGGAAGAGGAGGAAGGACAGGATTAGAAAGGAGGACATCAGAGAGACAGTCCAGGTTAGACGTCCTGGAGACAAAGACAGAGAGGACAGATTGAGATGGTTCTGACCCGTGAAGAGGAGGGACAGTGGATCTACTGGTAGAAGGAGGCTGGAGATGGAACTTCAATGCAGGAGAAGAAGGAGAAGACCAAAGAGGAGTTTACTGGACCTCTAAAAGGACCTGGCCAGAGAAGAAGAAGAAAAGTCTCATCCACTCCTCTGTTTCTGACAGCGTCAGTAAATCATCACAAAACAGGAAGTGATGCCAGAACAATAAACATCCAAACACAACCTATAACTAATATATTCATACATCTCCTGAACATCTGCCGTCGATTGTACTTCCTCCCCCTGGCTTCATAAAATCCTCTTAAAGCCCAGTTTATGTTCTGGCAACCAAATGCAGAACCAGAGAAAAGAGGACGGGGAAAATATCTGCTGTCTGGCTGCCAACATCAATCGCTTTAATCTCCTCCGCTCTTCCTCTATTAGAAAATAAAAACTAATTTTAGCTCTACCCCAGGCGTGACGTTTGAAACCTGTGTAGTCAAGGACACACGTTGTGTGGTTCCGTAAAGCCCGGCCCGAGGAGAGCGTATCAAAGCTGATGGAAACGCACACAGGAAATGGTTCGGAGGTTCTGAGCTCACCTGGGTCATGTGACCAGTGAGTCTGACTTTACCACTAAAAGGAGGCCCGTCTGGTTCCTGGACCGTAGCTGAAGGTCACCCTGGAGTTAATTAAACACCCTGCTGACAAAAGTGAGTGGACTCTGCGTTTGATCGTGAGAATATCGGGTTTGTTGGGTCAGACAACGTGAGACGGGCCAACATTCCCTGAGGCTCGTTTGCAAGTGCGATCGGGCTCAGAGTAAACCCGGCTATATTCTCGGCTCATGCACACCAGAGAGAGCCAAAGGTTGCAGTATCCGCATACAGCGCCCCTCGGTGGATTGAGGTGGCATTGCAGCCAAACACAACGCATCGAACCTTTAACGGGTATCCAACTGGTCTATCCAACAAAATAATACTAATGAGGATAGAAATATTCAGATTTTTCGTGTTTAATCGGCTCACAGTAAGAGGTAGAATGTTACCGCGAGTGAAAATAAAAGATTCTAGGTCTTCCTGTCCGGAGACACTGAGGAGGTGGAAATACACCGGATAGTCCCGGAGCTATTTTAGGTTTATTTCGGGGATGAATTTCAGACGAGGCAAGACCCAATGAGCTCAGAAAATACCTGTTTGGAGTAAATGCTCCACCTTTTCAAATGAGCGGCTGCTCAGATTTTCTGTCAGCTGTTTGAAGCCAGACACACGGAGAACAAACATTTAAAAATAAAGAAAAAGCCTCCGGACTCCAGGGATTTGATTATATTTCTTTGAGGATTGATGAGTTCAAGTTTTGGCCCCCCTCACTGATTTGCTGCTTCTTTATCATTCAGGCAACAAAGATAACGTTTGCTGAACGGTTGACAAGGTGCGATCAGACAAAACTGCTTCAAATGCAGGGAGGCAGAAAAATAAAAATAGCACTTTGAAGCTTCAAATATGAGGAGGAGGTGAGGAGAAACCCGACATAGATGTGAGAGTCGGATCGTTGGGTGAGAGGAAGTTCCCTGTTGGTTTTAATGGGCTCCAGGAGTCCTACAGGTCCGGAGATGGATGCTGCGTGAAAACGACACACAGCTAGCAGCTTCTAATAGTTCAAACTCCCCAAAGAAAGACTTCAGGTTCCCGGGCGGATTTGAACCCAGAACCTCCTGACATTAAAATGTATGAAACAATAATAAGAAAGGAGAATGTAAGTTGTAGTCCAAGATGAAGGATGTAAGTAAGTTCATTGGTGCGCAGGCCCGGCCGGAGGTCAGGGCACCGTTCTTCATAGATTGGGAATACTCAAAGGGGGTGTGGCCAATCAGAGCCTCAGTGTGGATGCAGGGGTTAAACCAGTGGCTCAGGTGACCCAGTTACATAATGGAGGGATGAAGCAAGGCTGAGCTCCAGTTCGGGTGGACAGGTTCAGTGGTTGGGGCTCCAAACATTACACAATGTCATCAGCAGCTGTAAACACAAACATTACACCATGTCATCAACAGCTGTAAACACAAGCATTACATACTGTCATCAGCAGCTGTAAACTCCCTGAAATTGGACTCGTCCCTTAAACCGTTGGTTTCCCTGCATGTTTTTCGGTAGTTATAACATTTCCTGAACATTTAAACTGAAGGTTTAAACTCGGCTACTACATGAGAATTTACCGTTTGAAATGTAACAAATAGCCTCTGCTGTTAATTTTTACAAGTCGTCCTGTGTGAATGTAGGCGATTAATGAAAGTATACATATACTCTGCTAGAATACTTTATTTGGAAGATATTATTACCAGTAAAAAAAATGAAAAAATCAGCCAATCTGTCAGTCCCAGGTCTGACGCACCAGCCTTGTCCACCAGGGGGCAGTGTGTCGCCGGCCACGATGACGGCTGCAGCCTTTGCTGCGACACCGGAGCAGAAATCCACCAGGCAATAGAATCCTTCTATTGCCTGGTGGACTGCCCTCAAACAGTCAAGAATGAGCTGGTAGACATCAAACAAACAGCGCCGAGATTGTTGTCAGGCTGTAATTACACCTAATTACTGATGCACAGACATGGAGAAGCCGATCTCTGCCTGCAAACAGCTGTCTGATAAAACGCATGACCTAATCAAGTCAAGTGGAGATTACAAATACAGGATCTGCTGCAGACTTCTTTTCGCTTTTTGTGTGAATGTTTTTCCCTTTTCTTTCTCCCCCGCGGTTGGAGGACTGAGGATTGTAGGCAGGACTTTGAATAAGGACATGTCACACACCACAGCGTACAAATAAACCCAAAGTTGAGAAGTCAAAAGGCTGGAAAATTTCAGTAAAATTCCACACACACAGACACAAAAAAAACCTCACTGCTGGAAATTAAAGCAATAGGAGAAAATAAGCCCATTTATTTGTCCTCGTGTTTAAAAACAGGCCATAGTGGGGTCGCGGTTATAATATCAAAACAGTGTACGTTGTAATCAACCCCCTCAAATATCTGCAAGGTTTTTCATTCCAGCCCGACGCGGCAGGTGATCGCTCCCTGATTAGCAGCCGGCACAAACTCATCTGTGAAATCAGCCGCTTTAATGTGGAGTTGAAATGAAACGCTGAACACTCTCAGCCCTCAACAGCTCTTACAGGGGGAATAAATTGAAGGCCGTTAACTGGAGTACATAAAATTCTGATGGCAAAAATTATCTTTTACTGTTACCCAAGTCCTCAACGTGTTTTTCTTTAAGCAGCCAAACGTTTAAGAAAAACAAGAAAAAAAGGTCGGGATGCTTTGGACAGCGCTGCTCCTCAGTCAGAAGCTTCTTCGTGGACAACCTGGAGCGCATTACTGACTGAGTCAAGGAAGAAGGTTCAGATGCTTAACGGTTGACTCTAGGACAGTTCTTCCATCCGTGCAAAGACCTCGGAACCAGTGAAGCACGTCAAACCCAGTGGACCTGTATTACCTGTGGACCAGTATCACCAGTGGACCTGTGTCACCTCTGGACCAGTCTAACCTGTAGACCTGTGTCCCCTCTGGATCTTTATCAACTGTTGAATAGTATCACCTGTTGACCAGTATCACCTGTGAACCTCTATCAACTGTGGACCTGTATCACCAGTGGACCTGTCTAACCTGTGGACCAGTATCACCAGTGGACCTGTATCACCTCTGGACCATTATCACCAGTGGACCTGTATCACCTGTGGACCAGTATCACCTGTGAACCTGTATCACCTGTGGACCAGTATCACCTGTGGACCTGTATCACCTGTGGACCAGTATCACCTGTGAACCTGTATCACCTGTGGACCGGTATCAACCGTGGACCAGTATCACCTGGGGACCAGTATCACCAGTGGACCAGTATCACCTGTGGACCTGTATCACCTGTGAACCTGTTTCACCTGTGGACCAGTATCACCTGTGGACCTGTATCACCTGTGAACCTGTTTCAACTGTGGACCAGTATCACCTGTGGACCAGTATCACCAGTGACCATGTCTCACCTGTGGACCAGTATCATGTGTGGACCTTTATCAACTGTTGAATAGTATCACCTGTGGACCTGTGTCACCAGTGGACCTGTATCACCTCTGGACCAGTATCACCAGTGGACCTGTATCACCTGTGGACCAGTCTCACCTGTGGACCAGTATCAGCTTTGGACCAGTATCACTTGTGAACCTGCATCACCTGTGAACCTGTATCACCAGTGGACCAGTCTCACCTGTGGACCAGTATCAGCAGTGGACCAGTGGAACGGTCATGAGGCTCATCGTCGGATAAGAACCAGGAGAGTTGGGGGAAGTGGAGGTTGAGGTTGATGCGGTGTCCCTGTTCCAAGTCACAGAGGTGGAGGACCCGCCTCCAGGACGACCTCTGACAGAGGTCATAGCTTCGTAGAAGACGCGTCTTACCTCCGCAGGAAACAAACAGTCCATTCTGGAGAACGGGTTCTTTAGACTCTCTCCATAACAGGGTGGAGGCAGATTCTTCACTCGGAGAACCACGGTTACAAAGTAACCTACGCTTCTTTTCTCTTACTGTTAAAAAGCCAACAAACAAAGTCACTATTTTGCTGTATGTGTAGATGTAGATATACATACATATATATATATGTATATATATGTATATATATATATACTATATATAATATTCCTCTCTGGGTCTGGGTTCTTATGGGTTCAAATAGAATACAATATTTTTTTTTTCAAAGTGGGTCAGGGAGCTTTTCTGAGCGTTGGTGTCCTGCACAGACTTTTACCTTCCAGCCTCTTCTCCTCTTCTTCTCTCTGCCCTCGTATTCACTCCTCATCCTCGTAGTCAAACCAGAACAAAGCTGACATTGTCAGAACCCATCAACGTCACTCGCTCCATCCTGAGTTCTGCTCTCCTTCCTCCCACCAGACTGAGGCTCCAGCCAAACATTTTTATTATTTTTTTTCTCCACGAGCGTTCAAACCCGAGAGAATCCGTTGAGTATTCCGACCACCTTAAAGGATTTTACTTTTAACATTTTTCCCCGGCCTCATTAGATGTCTCCTCGGCGGTGGTGCGGCCCGTGGCGAGGCCCGTGGCGAGGGCGCCATGTAGAAAATGGCCTCCGTTACGATAGGAATCTCAATGTGAGCGGGTGACTTATTCCCTTTAGTCTCTGTCAGGGAATGCGGCGTGAAATACCTCCCGTTCACACGCAATCTGCATAATTCCTCTTCCCTCTCAGGCATCCATCTCGGGAATTTCAAATATTCCTCTCGCAGGCGGGAGCTGCGGCGGTTTTCAGCGAAGAGCAGGTTGAGGAACGCTCAGCAGTAATGCCGTTCACATCAGGCGCCACAACGGATCTTTAAGATCTGTAAATTCCTTCACTTCCTGTGTGGGCGGGAGATTATGTGATGGAAGTGAAGGATGTAGGCGTTCACATGCGAGGCTGGGATCATCATCATCATCATCATAATAATAGTTCTGTCACGTTGGCTCTTTGCCGTTTCTGCAAATTATACCTGAAATTCTCTTGAAGATCTCTTCCTCCACACACACACACACACACACCCACACACACACACACACACGCACACACGCACACACACATACACACACACACACACACGCACACACACACAAACACACGTATACACACACACACACACGCACACACACATACGCACACACACACACACACACACACACAAACACACACACACACACACACACACACACACAAACACACACACACACACACACACACACACACACACACACACACACACACACACACACACACACACACACACA
>VRLP01006130.1:22500-30878 GCA_009660295.1 Lophius piscatorius | reverse complement strand
GTGTGAGTAATCTGTTACTGTGTGTGAGTAATCTGTTAATGTGTGTGAGTAATCTGTTACTGTGTGTGAGTAATCTGTTACTGTGTGTGAGTAATCTGTTACTATGTGTGAGTAATCTGATACCATGTCTGAGTAATCTGATACTATGTGTGAGTAATCCATTACTATGTGTGAGTTATCTGTTTCTGTGTGTGAGTAATCTGTAACTGTGTGTGAGTAATATGTTACCGTGTGTGAGTAATATGTTACTGTGTGTGAGTAATCTGTTACTGTGTGTGAGTAATCTGTTACTATGTGTGAGTAATCTGTTACTGTGTGTGAGTAATCTGTAACTGTGTGTGAGTAATATGTTACTGTGTAAATAATCTGTTACTATGGGTGAGGGACAGAACCAGGAGGATTCTCCATTTGGACCAGCTGGAGAGACAATGGGCCCAAACTGGGATGTGGCCCCAGAGAGGGATTTCGGCTGTGAAAAACCACCTCTGTCCACTAGATGGAGACATATATACACACTACAAGCTGTGAATGACTTGTGAGAAAATAAATCAAAATCTAGAATTAGACACAAAAACAGCAAAAACTCGGTAGAAGCCTGAAGAAGGGTCTGAGGAGAAGAACGGGTTTAGATCTGTGACAGACTCAAACTCCAGCATTATCAACTAGAACTCACTAGAACTCTCTGGGAACATAAGGGGGAGGACGACACGGGGGAGGATGACAGCGGGTCCAGAGGGGAAGGTGAAGACGGACTAAATCCACAATCCACTCTGAGGCGGAGTTAACGAGACGCGTCTGAAGACACTTGGGCCAATCACTGAAGCAGGAGACACGGGAGAAACGGGGAATCGGAGACAAGAGGGATGGAGGTCGCTGGACCAAAACATGGAGCCGAGGGAGAGAAAGGAGATGTATGAGTAAATAAAAACATGACAGTGAGAGGACCAGGCCTCGACTCGCTTTAGTGGGAATCACTTGGGTAGTTTTTTTCTTTTTTACAAAATTATGCAAAAATGACCCACCTAAAAAAGATGAAGATTCCTCCCTTCGTCTTCTCTCCTCTTGTTTCCCGTCATCTCTCTACTTTGGACTAACGAGAGTTGAAATGCAGAAAAGAACGTACGATTGTGCCTCCTTTAAAGGTCCGTTTGTTGTTCAGGTCATTCCTCAGAGGTCGGAGGTCACACTAACATGAACCGGCCTTAATACAACACATTAAAGGTGCAGCGCGTGCAATCTAGTGACATCTAGAGGTGAGGAAGAGTCAGCTCACCCCTCCCTATTCAAGAATCTACGGTGGCCTTCAAGGGTCAAAACAGGTCAAATCCCTTTAACGGTCCGGTTGAGCTCTTTCTGGAGTCTCTACTTCTTACAGAAGATTGTAACCGACCCGTTTATATATGCTGAGCATGTCTGCGCTAAACAGCCAGGGGCCACAGATGGAGCCCTGAGGGACCCCACAGGTCACAGGTCACAGGGGCCACCGAGGAGGAGGAGGCATTAACCACCGAGTTTTATTCATTCTCGGCATTTTAAAAAAGGTGAGGGATACTGAACAGAACCTGGAAACCAAATAAAAATTTAATAAAAAGTCCAATTGTTTTCTAAAAACCGTTTTACCAAAAAGTTGAGCTAATTTAAATAAAACTTTTCTAAGAAACACAAAACTTTCTTACTCAACTACTCTGTTGTGGTTCTTCTACTTTTTACTCTTTAAAAAAAATGCTTGATCTAAAATTTTGTCATTTTATGATAAAATTTAGTGTCTAGGATGTTCAATTAATCACAAATAATTAAAATATGCAAATTTGTAATTTTCCAGATTTGTTTTTTTCTCGTTGAGGACATTAAAGGGATATTTCCAAATTATAATTAGTTCTAAATATTAGATAAACCATAATAATTGTAGAATTAATATATGATTATTTTCTTCCTCATGGTAGCAGGGGAAGCATATTTCCTCTGACGCCGAAGTTTCACCCCCCGTGTTTTTGTTTTGTTCTTGTTCTAAATTGTCAGTAAAATCCTGCATTTGTCAAAACACAAAAAAAGTTATCCAACAAAAACGTATTCATCATCTTCTTCTTCGTTGGTTTCTAGAGGCCAAACGTTTCTTTGTCGTCTTCATGACATCAACATCTTAAAGTGAAAAGTTCTGTCTAGAGCCTGTTTTACCTTTTTTATATATAAATACACCAATTAGTCATTTAATACCTGAGACTGATTTCCTGATGAAATCACGTATTTCAAATGTTACACCTTTTTAATTGGATTAGCTAAACCTTTTGATACGACTTTTTTTTTTTTTGTATGAAGTTACATAATAAAGTTTTTGTAAGTTTTCACATTCTTTAATATGCCCGTAAAAAACAAAAGAAATCGAACCGGACATTCTCAGTAGCCATGATTAGCCTCCGCCTCCTCCTCCTCCTCCTCCTCCTCCTCCTCGTGGCTGCTTTGAGCTTTGGTGTCCCCCAGGGCTCCGTCCTTGGCCCCTTAATGTTTACAAACGACACACTCAAACAGGTTGAGTCACATTTATCGATGAGACATAGAGACTCAGAATGAACTCAAACAAACATCTGAGCAGGACATAAAAGGGTTAAAATAAAACAACACTTTTAGTAAATTAGACACTTTAAAAACATTGTTATTAGTTTAATATTCTATTCATTCAAAAAGAGACCCCTAACTTTAACACACTGCTCCTTTAAGCTACACTGTGACCCCGAACATCTTGGGACCCCATGTGATGAGAAGTCGACGGGGGGGTTGGGGGGTTTCGGGGGGGTGGTTAATATACCGAGTGCCAGATCCGAGCCGCTCCCAGCAGCATGATTTACAGAGTGCGAGGAGATCTGAAACCGGGCTTAGAACCGTTTAAGTTTACGACGGCTCCGTTTCCTATCAGCAAACCGCAGATGTTTCCAAGCAGTCGCCAACCCCCACCCCCGCCGCCCCCCTCCCCCGGCTGATTCTTTACACCCCTCCTGTGTTCTCCGTGTGTGAGATCCAGACTGGCCCTCTGGTTGGATGCAAACTGCTGTTAAGTGGAACCGCTCCAGAGGCGGAGGATGCCCTGGAACCCGGCGAGGCCAGCAGAACCATATTTCATCCATGCATAATGCATATTGTACTTGACTTTTAACGAGGTGCTAAAAATCCTGACGTGTGGACCCGCTCAACACTTGTTGGCACCGGCGCATAAATTCTTAATACTTTCTTATGAACTGGACCGGTCCGAGCTGTTTACCTATAATAAAAAAACTTGAGTTGTAACCCAGCAATATCTCATTTTTTCCCCAGACCTCCTAGAACATGAATCCACATCGGCTCCTTCAGCGCCTCTTCATGCGCTGTAAAAAAAAACAAACTCCAGGGTTTAAAATATGATGGTAAAATCACCCAGACTTGACAGATTACTTTTTATGGCAACCACAAATCTAACAAGTAGAAAAAAATAACTTTAAAAAGAAACCAATACTGTTAAAACTATTTACAGTAAAGTCTATAAATAAAAATGTACAGAGTAATCGGTTACTATGCTTAAGAAGTGTGTTAATATGTATGAGTAATCTGTTACTGTGTGAGTAATCTATTACTATGTATGAGAAATCGGTTACTATGTGTGAGTTATCTATTATTATGAGAGTAATCTGTTTCTATATGTGTGAGTAATCTGTTACTGTGCGTGAGTAATCTATTACTATTAGAATAATCTACTACTATGTGTGAGTAATCTTTTATTATGTGGAGTAATATATCACTGTGTGTGTTGAGTAATCTGTTCCTATGTGTGAGTAATCTGATACACACATAGTATCAGATTACTATGTGTGAGTAATCTGATACTATGTGTGAGTAATCTGTTCCTATGTGTGAGTAATCTGATACTATGTGTGAGTAATTTGATACTATGTGTGAGTAATCTACTACTATGTGTGAGTAATCTGTTCCTATGTGTGAGTAATCTGATACTATGTGTGAGTAATCTGATACTATGTGTGAGTAATCTGATACCATGTGTGAGTAATCTGTTCCTATGTGTGAGTAATCTACTACTATGTGTGAGTAATCTGTTCCTATGTGTGAGTAATCTGATACCATGTGTGAGTAATCTGTTCCTATGTGTGAGTAATCTGTTCCTATGTGTGAGTAATCTGATACTATGTGTGAGTAATCTGTTCCTATGTGTGAGTAATCTGTTCCTATGTGTGAGTAATCTACTACTATGTGTGAGTAATCTGTTCCTATGTGTGAGTAATCTGATACCATGTGTGAGTAATCTACTACTATGTGTGAGTAATCTGTTCCTATGTGTGAGTAATCTGATACCATGTGTGAGTAATCTGTTACTACTTCATACTTTATATTTAATTTGATCCTCTGCGTGTAAATAAGAACGTACTGATTGGCGGAGCTGTAAAACGTCGTTAATCACGCCAGGAGCTCTTGCGTTCGGCTGCAGCCATCATCATCTCACTAACTGGACTGATCTATAAAAGAGTGTAACTGTTCTGGTTCTGACTGTCACATTATCCACCCTCGCCCACGTCTAACGACCCGCTCCGAGTCCTTCTGCTGACCCGTACGCACTCAACATAATTAATCGGTCACGAATCGCGCATGACTGCTCCTGACTGAAGAACCAGATATCGGCGCTGCTAATTTTTGAACAGCCCACAGAGCGCCGGCCCACATGACGGCCGCTTCCAGCTGCTGCAGCCGATGAATCGATCCGAGCCGGAACGCTATGAGCTCAAAGTCGGAGCGTGGCGCCGGAGTGTCTGCAGCGCTCCACTGTTAATTCTCAGTTGTTGGTTTTATTTGTGGTGACATTCCGGCGCCGCTGGAGGCTGACGGCGCGGAGCGACAGCAGAAGGAAGGGATGACACGCACCAAAGGTCATGAGGCGGAGACGTGTCACAAAATGTGGATTGGCTGTCAGGAGGACTTCATTCATGTCCATCGCTATGCTTCAAATTACACACATGCTGCTTTTCATACTTTGTACCACCAGCGGTTCCTCTGAGCCTGACAGTCGCTCGCTCTGACCGAGGGGGCGCCGACCCGTCGATGGTGACGGACCTGTCCGGTCAGTCCAAGTGTATATCAAAGGATTCTGGAGAAATAATGAACACAAACGTGTACAATCACGGAATAATATTCCCCTAAAACTGTTTATTACTATGTGTGAGTAACAGATTACTCACACATAGTAACAGATTACTCACTCATAGTAACAGATTACTCACTCAGAGTAACAGATTACTCACTCATAGTAACAGATTACTTACACATAGTAACAGATTACTCACTCATAGTAACAGATTACTCACACATAGTAACAGATTACTCACGCATAGTCACAAATTACTCACTCATAGTAACAGATTACTTACACATAGGAAAAGATTACTCACACATAGTAATAGATTACTTATACATAGTATTAAAAAAACCCACCTACATGGGGAGAACAACTCCTCACAGAAAGGCCCAAAGGTCAGAGGTGGATTAGAACCTGGGACCGTCTTGCTGAAAAAAAAAGCCTAGTTTTTATCAAATATATCTATTTTTTTGTCTTAAAGTATACTCTTTCACTAGATTAATAATCTTATTTAAAAAATGGACATATATCTTTCTTTCTCTTTGTAAGATATTCCATCTAACACTGAGCTACTTTGAAACAATAACAAGGTCAAACGTTGGTTTGCAGAATATCGCAGCAGAGGAACAAGATCGATTTCCTTATTTGAAGAATAAGGAAGAAACGTTCCTAATTATTCATCTTAGTTGAAGGTATAGATTCTTAAAAGGAGCTCGAACAAAAGACTTAAAATACTTATTTAAATTAGAGCAATCTTAAATCATTAATGATTACTAATTATTGTTCTCTGCTTGTAACGAGTCCGGCGCTCGTCTCCCTCATCAGGGGTATTTCCCCCCAGAAGCCCCCAACCCTCTGCGTTGAAAGATCAATCCACCTGATTGAGCTCCTCTAATTAAATCTGAAGTTATAACCAAAGTATTTTTATTGTAATAAGAAAACAAATAATAAATATCTCCCTAAATTATAAATTAAATGTATTATTATTATTATAATTATTATTATTATTAAAGTGAGTCAAATATGAACTATTAGAGTAAAATAAATGTTTACAGGATAGATCCCCTCGGTTTGATTCACATCCATCAAATCTGGACCGAATTGGACCAGGTGGACGTCTGATCAATCTCTGCTGGGTCTTGAACCCCCCAAGGACCCCCTGAACCTGAGAAGTCATTTAGCAACGTCATGGTGAGGCGGCACCAAGAACTGCTGGCTCATGAAAACAAATGCTGCCAATTTTTTAAAAAGCTTCAGAGTCAGAGGTGTGTTTTTTATAACTGATGAGTCAGAGGTGTGTTTTTTTTTATAACTGATGAGTCAGAGGTGTGTTTTTTTATAACTGATGAGTCACAGGTGTGTTTTTAATATTGATGAGTCAGAGGTGTGTTTTTAAGTATTGATGAGTCAGAGGTGTGTTTTTAAGTATTGATGAGTCAGAGGTGTGTTTTTTTTATAACTGATGAGTCAGAGGTGTGTTTTTTATAACTGATGAGTCAGAGGTGTGTTTTTAATATTGATGAGTCAGAGGTGTGTTTTTAATATTGATGAGTCAGAGGTGTGTTTTTTATAACTGATGGGTCAGAGGTGTGTTTTTATAACTGATGAGTCAGAGGTGTGTTTTTAATTATTGATGAGTCAGAGGTGTGTTTTTTTATAACTGATGAGTCAGAGGTGTGTTTTTAATATTGATGAGTCAGAGGTGTGTTTTTTATAACTGATGAGTCAGAGGTGTGTTTTTATAACTGATGAGTCAGAGGTGTGTTTTTTTTATTAGTGATGAGAGGTGTGTGTTTTTCATTAGTGATGAGTCAGAGGTGTGTTTTTTCATTAGTGATGAGTCAGAGGTGTGTTTTTAATAAGTGATGAGTCAGAGGTGTGTTTTTCATTAGTGATGAGTCAGAGGTGTGTTTTTCATTAGTGATGAGTCAGAGGTGTGTTTTTAATAAGTGATGAGTCAGAGGTGTGTTTTTTTAATTCTGATAGGATTGATGAGTATTGGACCGGAACATTTGACTGCGTGTTGTTGAATCTGCTGAGTTAGCAGAATCACTCTTCTTGCTGCAGAACTTGTCATCACATCCCCTGGTCTTTCCCTCAACATGAAACGGACCGGTACCTCACACACAAACACTCCCCAGATGGCCGCCAGCATCTGAAACCAGCCTCCGTGTCGATGCTGAGGGAAAATAGAGCCGGCAGTGAGCCGGCCACCAGAACCAGCGGGCAGCGCTGTGACGGGGCGGCGTAAGAAGGTTCTTTGGGAGCTGGAGCCAGGCTTTACATTCAGACCCAGCAGACATGTTCTGGATCACGGTGAGTCTGTATATTTGCACAGGAGGATGAGAGGATGCTGTAAAACGGACTATAAATGACCGTCACAGAGTCCAGCGTTGGACGGGTCGGGCTTTTTACCGAAGCGTGACTTCAGTTTGTGGACAGTTTGAATAAATTTCCTCTCATCCCAGCAGGCCGTCGTGTACGGAGGGGATTTCCAGGAAAACATCTGCAGCGCGTTAGACGCAAAGCTCCGGTGGTATTTACACAGCTAGATCAATACATGGTTCTGCAGGAACCGGCTCTCTGTGACCCGTGTCAGCAGATGGTGGGGTTCTGTCACAAGGCCTCTGCTGGTTGGTCAATAAATCCCATTCTTAGCTGCGATCAATCCACTAATTAGGTCGGATTATCTGCATGTGGCTCCGGCAGAGTCACGACGACAGGATGTTGGTTCTGTGTCGCTCCTCTCGTTGGGCCATTATCATAATTGACTGCAAAGAGCGGCGCCGCCGGAGGTTTAATGTGGCGGAACCGAGTACCGGAACCAGAAGGGGGACACATCTCAAATCAGAGCATGACCCGGTGTGACCGGGTTTAAACCCGGAACAGGAAGTCTTAGAGGGTGGAGAGAAAAGACAACGTTTAAAAAACCTGAAAACATTTTATTACAAAACTATTGTTGTCATCAGGAACTAGATAGTTTTAACCAGCAGGTTCTTTTCAGATATTTTCAGATTATCGTTTATTTGCTAATAAACGATAATCTTCATGAACAACGAACAAATAAACTTTTCCTCCTCTCTGTCTTTCTGCTGCTCCTCGCTGGACCCCCGCTGAATAACAGAACCGGTGTCGGTACCTGTCACACATAGTAAACATTAAAACCACCTGTAGCCACAGAAACAGCTGTCCGGTGTCACTCTGTGTTCTGACCCCTTTTCATCAGAACCACTGGAACTTTGTCGTCAGTTCTATCCCTCAGTGGGAT
>VRLP01006130.1:0-17500 GCA_009660295.1 Lophius piscatorius | reverse complement strand
AATTCATCACGTTTACCATTCGCACTAGTTTAATAATAAATGGGGGGAAAAAGGACATTTGGACCACTCCGGCTGTCACATCCTTAAAAAGAAGTTAAAGTAAAAGGTGTTATCTGTGGGAGGAGGAGGAAGAAACATCTCGATTTCTCTGACGCTGGAGCTTCACCCCATGGGAGGATGGAGAACGGAGCAGCAGCACCGTCCACTGCATTATTCAGGCCGGGGAATTAACCCTGAGGAGGGACGCTCCATCAATCAAGGGGGGCCGACATAACAGGGTTCTGGGTGAGGGCAGGCAGGAGCGGGGGGGGTCGGGGGGGCGTAGCGGTTGGTGGCTGGTGGTCTGTCAGATGGAGTGTAATGGAGAGGGGGTCTGCATGCCCAACTAGAATTACCACCCACTGGTCCAACAGGTGGCCCAGACCGCCATGCGTGGAACGGCACCAAACGCTCTCTGAGCGGACCAGAACTTTACACTTCAGGGGAACCGTTTAGGGTCACGGCGGGTTCACGTAAATTATTTTTCTGATATAGTGATAATTCCCGGGATAAGGATTCACTATTTGCTTGATTGAAAGGTGGGGGTCATACAAGCAGAATCTGAAGCCCCGCCCCCTCCTCATATCCAGTGTCCCATCACACAAACTTCTCTTTGTGGTCTCCTTGTGACAGCAGTTAACCAATCCTGTGGACCAGAATATCCAGGCTTAATGCCATAACATTACAACCACTGACCCGGGTGGAGGGTATAATGTTGATTATCTGCTGTAACCGTGGTTACCTGTCAGTCTTCTTCCAGCAGCCTGAAATGTCCCTTTTATTGGACAGATAAATGATTATCTCATCCCACCTTAAACAGTGGCAGGTGGTTCTAATGTTATGGCTGATCATCCTACTGACTGTCGGTGGCGTTTGTGTACTTGCTTAAGATGAAGTCATGAATTCTTGAACTTGTCGAGGTTTGACTGAAGGATAATTCTTTTTTCCTATCAACGTTCTTCCTTCCTCCCACGGGAAGAGACGGAAAATATTTTATTGATTGCACAATTTCCCCGTGTGGACATTCCTCCAGGCGTTTTTGCACCTCCTCTGTGACAAGTGCACCTTTTCTGGGCGAGGCGGGGGGGTGGGAGTGTTTTTCCTCTTCTCTAAAAGAGCTGCGTTGGAATGCTGGAAATCCAGGCAAAGAAAAAAACCTCCTGATTTATGGATTGTAGATGCTGAGTGGAGAAATCTCCTGGCAGCCGAATCTGGAAACCGGACCGGAGTCCAGCTTCCCCTAATTTGAAAAAACAAGCTCACTCTTTCAGCGTTCCGTCTGAAGAGGTGGAAATGAAGTTCTCTCGCAGGGACACTAAACTGCGGCGCATTACGGATTCAAAGCATTATTCAATAGAGCGAAAGGGCGATTAACCGCGCTGCATTCTGGGACGCGAGGATGCTGGCGTGGTTAAAACCCCCATATGGGCTCCGGAGACGAGGTCGGTGCTTTGTTCCTGTCGGCGGGCCGAGGACATCATGACGTCAGGGGCGGCGGTGGACGGCTGTCTGTCTAACAGCATGTTCATTGGCTGCTCGCTGATGAAAATGAAAATGGCGGGAAAGTTCTGGACGGAGCGTTCGTAGTGACGCCAAGTTCTTCGTCTGGCACGCCATACGTTGTCTGTCGACTTTGAGAAAGGGGACAGGTGCAGTCTGGGACTCTTAAATATGCATTCTATTCGTACGCCAGTTGTCACGCGATGAAGGCGGAGGAGTTATACGTCCGGCGGCGGCCGCGGCCCGATCGCCGCTATCCGCTCCGGGTCTGCTGACGTCGTCGGTTTGATGGAGCACCTCCTCCGCTCCTGGCCTACATCTGCCCTCATTTCTCCCTTTGATGTATTTCCCCGTCCGCCTTGTTTTTTTCCACCGAGGAAAATCCAACAAGGAAACGGAGACAAATTTCTTCTGGGCCCTGGAATCATCTTTTATGGATTCTGCGGGCGGCTATCTTCCTCCCTGACCGGGATTCTGACAACAGCTATTGTCCCACATCAATACCAATCCCTGCTGGTTTTGATAAAACTGGTATTCATGTTGCGCAGCTCAATTGTTTCCTTGAGATTGATCTCAATGGGTCCGTGTCTGGAAAACCTCCGACAGGACCCAAACACAAAAGTTGGATTTCCGTCAGTTTCATAAATACATTAAATGTTATTTTGACATATCATTAAAATATCTCAAATATACCGCTGAAATTTACATGTCATTTTGGGTCAGATGGTAAAAACCTGGTTATAATGCGGTGTTTCTCAAACAGAGGTAACCTAGTGGTACTTTGAGGTACTGCATGGAATATTTCTTAAATGTTAATTTGAAAAATTTCTGCCATCATTTTAATATATATAGTTTACGCCGTATCGCTGTCTGACAGCAGATGAAGGAGACTATATCAACATTTCCCAGTTAAAGTTTTGCAGTGCAGCATTAAAACTTGGGACTCGAGGTTATAGTACTAAGACGTTTGAAGTATTTCACATCCATTATGATGGAAGCATTTTAAAAGTGGTTAGAATCTAAAGCAGCAAAAACATCTCTGGACCTACATTACCCAGGATGCATCTCTCATTTTCTCCCACATCACATAGCTCCACCAGAGAAGCCCGACTAGACGGTTCTCAGAATGACTGGACGGACTTTGACTTATTCAATCAGCAGAATGTCCCCGTACTTTTCTAAGAACGTGATGCTTTCAGAAGGAGTTTTGCTGTTCGAAGCAGGAAATCGATTGAACCAACTTCCGTTGCTGCGTGGGATCGCCACAGAGACGCTGGAACCAAAGCGCTCAGAGCAGGTCCAGGAGGAAGGTGTAGATGGGTTCGATTCCGGGACTCCATCCGCCCAAAAGAGTTCAGCCTCTGGTCCGATTACAGCGCAGTCAGCTGGAGACGGCCCGGAGCCGCCATGTCCAAATGAAGGACGAGTGTTTCGCTCTGGCGGCGTTGATAATTAGTCCTTAAATGTTGCATTTAGCTGTTTTCCCATCATTCATGCCTGCAGGAGGTCTCAGAGCGACCGTGTGGGGAAAGAGGTGTCATCGATTCTGCAACGGTCAAATCAAGGACTTCTTCAGTATAACATGTAAAATAGCAGAAAGGAGGGGAACCAGAGTCTGGACCCACATGCAGACGACACAAGTGCAGTTCAGGGATTTTATTGTGAATCAGAAAAAGAAGCTCCATAATCCAAAAAACAATGTCAACAAAACCTACGAGGGCAACAACCCAAGAAGAAAGAGACACGATCCGAAAAAGGAACCAAGAAGAAAGAAGAAGAAACTGGAAAAACACTTGGAGACCGGCTGGTAGTGGTAACATTCATTTCTGGTACAGATGGAGCACAAACTAAATCCACTGAGGACACAGGAGGACACAGGTGGACACAGGAGGACACAAGTGGACACAGGAGGACACAGGAGGACACAGGAGGACACAGGAGGACACAGGAGGACACAGGAGGACACAGGAGGACACGGGAGGACACAGGTGGAGACAGGAGGACACAGGAGGACACAGGAGGATACAAGTGGACACAGGAGGACACAGGTGGACATGATGGACGATAACACAAGAGGGGAGTTAAAGGTAAAAACTCAAGAAACACACATTTTAAACAAAATAAAATGAAACATCGGGACAGAAGTGAAAAACATTGAGAAAAAAACTTTCGTAATAAAACATGAGACAGTTAAACACGACAGTAAGAATAAAATAAAATAAAATGGGAAACTAATGCAAAATATCCTGGACGTCAAGATTCTATATCCGAAAATCCACCGATCTCCTGCGTTGTACAAGAAATTCCTCTGATTCGGACCAACATTCGGGAGATATACTTCCCCTAATCCCCTAGTGGTGGAAATATTCAACTGGCCTATCAAAAAATCAAACCAGTTCTTCCTCTTACTAAAGTCTATCTGGATATAAAAATGTCAAAATGATCCATGAGATTGTTTTTGAGGTTTTTGCCGCACAGGAAACAGATTCCATCACATCCCCGACTTTAATGGAAACCAAGAACAAACTGTCAGCGTGAGTCGTGACACAACAACAACCCAGAGTCTGTCATCAGTTTCTCTGGTAGTAGAACATCTAACACCACCTTCAGCCCTGGAGATGTTCTGACCCAGTCGTCCCTCAGATTGTCACATTTGAACATTTTTCCTGCTTCCATCTCATCAACTTGTTGTTTGGTAGAAGTTGAACTACGGCAGCCTGCACAGAGCTCGGAGCGAAGACCGGTTCTCCTAGATTCTTCTCCCTGACGGCTGAAGACTTTCTGCTTAAATGTATCAACAAAAGATCTTTTTGGGCTAAAAAGTCCTTTTTCATCAGACGACTAAATGCATCAATCTGCTGCCGGCGCCAGATGGCCGTTGGATAAATCCCAACCCTTAAAGTTTTGAAGTCGGTCTTCGGGGTTGTAGCAAACACACCCGCCACTCACGCTCACTCTTTAAAGCGGGTGGTGCCGCATTAGAGGGGCAGGCGAGCGGGTGGGGGTTCTGGGGGTTCTGGGACATCAGGCCAATCGTCTGTCACATCAATCAGGAGGACGTTCATCCAGCAATCAGTCAGCCGGTCGGGGGTGGCGTGGACATCAATAAGGCGAGCTGACAGCAGACTTGGAAAGACTACAATGGCGTTCTTCCTCCTGGAGTGTGCCCCAACACACAGATACTCAGCAGATAGGACCGCCCACCTGGGCCTTCAAGTCAGGAAGTTCACAACGCGGCCAACCCTTCTTCTTATTCAGGCCTTAAAACGGTTTGATGCTGGCAGAAAACTGCTTTTTTTGTAGCTTATTGAAGAGTTGAACCAAGAATCAGTTCCTGCTGCCTCCACCCCTCCACCCGTGGTTCACCAGCAGCATTTCCTCTTTTTTACGGTATGACCAGTCGCTATGTTGGTAATTATATTCACCAGAAAGTCGGGTCTATTATGTGATCGTCATCAACCCCGATGAATCCGCAGCAGATCCTTCTCCACTCAGAAAGGCCCAAAAGGTGGTCAAAGGTCTTTGAACCTGTCCCATCACGCCGACCCGACAGAAGAGTCCATTCAGTTTTGGTTGTGATGATGATGAAATAATTCGGGGCGTGAAAGGCGGTGTCTTCTGGGTGGAGGTACTTTTAAATCTGCCATGTCTGGATGCGATTGCTCTTCATAAATAAAACTAATCCCCATGTTTGTGTGGACTTGGTCACGGCTGCAACTGCAGTTCTCTACCAGGAGAGGGCCACCGTAGTCCTGTCCAAGCGAGCTCCATTACATGTCTGCTTAGAAAAGCAAGGTGCACCACAAGGAGGTTGAAGTGCAGCCATTTGAAGGCGTAGCTTTCTGCCGGAGGTCTGCGGTGGTCTCTAGGTGGTCTCTATTTACATCCAGTCCAGTAATTGTAGAAAATGACAAACTAGAAGTTTCTTTGAATCTTGGACCCAGTTGTGAAAAATTTGCTGTGATAAATCAAAATTTAAATAAGAAGAACTCGTGTGTGGATTCTCCTGATGCAGCAAGGGAGTTTTTCTGGAGGGGGCAAAACGCCGCGAGACGGAGAGGAAACTACATCTGTGAATGTTTAGACGTTTTTGTGGCGTTGATCAATCACAGGCTGAATGCAGCCTCTGATTGCCTTCTATAAAAACACCATTTCTGACCAAACCTTCTTCACCCTGTCATTTGACTCGCCCACCTCCCCCAGAAAGCAGCAGGGTCTGAAGTCGGAAAAACTCGCCGTGCCACATTCTTGAGTCTATCTGCTCCGACTCTGGATCCAGAGCGCTCCCTCCGCAGCGAGGTGCCAACCCCGCCGCCTCCTATTCAAATCCACTCACACATCCTGGTGGGTGTCCCTCCCAGGACAAAAGCAAGGAGGCCTGGACCATGAAGGGAGATTAGCATTTCATAGATCTGGATCCTGAGCGGCGCCGTCGCCACCACTGTTTCCAACTTAAAGCTGAAGTGTCTGTTTACTCTGTTGTTTCAATACGGATTAAAATAAGAATAACCTGGACGGAGCGAAGAAAAGCCTCGGCTTTTCCGCTCTTGTGTCGGGGAGTTAAGAGCTTGTTTAGATGAATAACCAGGGACAGTCTGGAACGATGAATGCTCCTGGAGATGGTCCAAGTGCTGAGAGACTTGGTCTCGGGGAAGTTGGTCGCCCTGGTATTTGGAGAGGGAGAGAGAGAGAGAGGGAGAGAGAGAGAGAGAGAGAGAGGGCTGATTCTGTTATCAACATACTTATCTTGCAGATTGTTCACTTGCTGGTGTTTTTGTTTTGTTTTGCACCATCAGACCAAGAACTACCTTCACGTCTAGAGCTGCACTCACAGATAAAGATATAATATCCACCACATGAAAACTATTTTATCACAAAATCTTCTTCTTCTTCTTCACGAAAACTGTCTGAGACAACAGAGTAATACACAAATGTATTTATTCATGTCAAAGCCTGACTTTTTCAAACTTGAACTCGAAGGTTTGGTAAAAGTGCAGCTTGAGTGACAGCAGCTCTCCGGTTGAGGGCGGGCCTTCCTCTTCTATGCTCATTGTAACGATGACGTCACTATAGCAAGTTTGATTGGCTGGAAAGATGTCACAGTTATAGTTCGTATTATAAGGAGTTGGAACGTCACTGTCTAAAAAAGGTGAGTCAGCTTTAGCCAGCAGGTTTTTACCCAAAGGTGGAGGTCCTGAGTGACGGGTGGGTGGAGGAACATCTACAGTCCTGAGGATAAAAGCTTTAGAAATGCTTCACAAAGTGCAGAAGAGTGACGACTGAGTATTCAGGAAACACCTCAGCAGGGGGGGGGGGGGACATGGCCGACAGGTGCCCCCCGCCAAACCCACGGCCCCATCCATCCCCAGCTGTGGTCAGCTGACCTGGAGGTCACTCCATCGTGACCCGTCACCGGCGCAGAGGCTCCGGCCTGAGACTTCCATCACTCTCTTTACCGACGCACGTCAACGACAGCCGGCGGCGCCCGCACCGCAGAGGACAGGAAGTAAACAGACTGAGTGATTAACAATCGTACGCGGCGTCGGAGACATTTTTTTTATGAATGAACTCAAGAGTTTAAAAGGTTAAATAAAGAAAATGAACTAAAAGAACAACATTTACACCGATCAGCCAAAACATTACAACCACAGACTAACATTGATCATGGGGTTACCATGGTTACCTGTCAGTGGGTGGAGTCTCAGGACTTTCATGTTTGAAGGCGGAAAGGCGACGAAGAAAAAACAGCGAAGAAGAAGATGATGAATGTGTCGTTGCTGGATTATCATTTTGTGTTTTGTACAACTCAGACTCATGAGGGGAACCGCCCGTCTGGACCGGCAAGGTTGAGGAAGATGTTGTGAGGGAGGCATGATAGCAGAACATTTGCTACATGCTACGTCAGCTAGCTGTGCTAAAACACTGATGATACGATATTTCTCTCACTACGACGGTCTGAATCCTCAAAGATGTCTGACAGCGTCTCGTTACTGAGGACGTTTATCGTCCCCCGGGTCTCTTCTGTGCCGTAATGTCCAGGAACCCGTTGGTCAACACCTGTCCTCTCTAAACTCGCGGCGCTGCAACACATTTGGGAGACATTCTGAGAGATTACCTGTGTGGGAGGTAATTACCTGTCTGCACACGGCGCCGTTCACGATGACATTAAAGTTTATGGACCCAGCTATCAAACACAGTCAGGTGATTGTCGGCTGGCGGCCGCAGTCTGGAGTCTCACACTGTTTATGGACCAGTAAATCCAGAGCTTTGCTTCACGACTCAGCGCTTTCTTCATCACAAAGGACTGAAGCCACATCATCATCACTGCTGATGCTGCACACAACCTCCTGTCCAGCTCAGGGTCCATTTTCCCGTCACTCCAGAACAAGACCGCAAGATATTTAAGAGAGGAATCAACCGTTTCATCAAAAATAGAATTTGTGTTGAAGAAGCGTTGAGACCCCCCCCCCTCATCATTCACTCATATTTTCACAAGTTGCTCTTGCAGATGTGGGCCAGCGTTGGATCAGCGCTGGTTCTGGATTGTCCAAACGCTTCACTCCTGGGCCGAATGAGAATCTATGAGGGGTTTGTCACAGAGACCCAGCTGTTTGTGTGGTGTTTGTGAAGCTTCCAGCACACACACACACACACACACACACACACACACACACACACACACACACACACACACACACACACACACGAAGACTCACACACACACACACAAAGACTCACACACACACACATGAAGACTCACACACACACACACACATACAAACACATACATGAAGACTCACACACACACACACACATACAAACACACACATACAAACACACACATACAAACACACACATGAAGACTCACACACATACAGACTCACACACACACACACACACGCATACACACACACACACACACATACAGACACACACACACAAACACACACACACACGTGTGTCTTTTATGGCCGCGTTAAAACAAATAAAGACCCGGTACGTTGATGTGTTTGCCTTCCATCCGGTCGGTTCTGTAAATCGGGTTCTTTTCTTCACGGTTCTGTTTTTCCCCTGCTCAGCCATCGGTGCTGACAGCAGCAGAATTCCTGCCAGAGGGAGCAGCAGGGTTTCACATTCTGGACATCTTTTACTCTTAATGTCCCTTTCATGACGCAAACTGGTCAGCCACAACATTATAACCCCCTGTCCATTTATTCTGCCGGTACAACAGCTCCGACCTCTGAAGACCATCTGTGGTACCAACAGACTAACTGTTATTAAACAGTAAAATTATTTTTTAACATATTATGACTGTAGAAATGAAGTCATGTACTGTCTTGAATTTTACGGTCTATTATTGTTGCCATTTGACAGTTTTTTACTGTAATTATAAAGTAAAAATTTTTTGTGTTTTAAGTAAATAAACAAGATGAACAAATTAGAGTTTATTGTGTTTTTATTATACAGTATATAATCACTTATGTGTCAGAATCTATGGTAATTTACTGTTGTTTCATTTAATGTCATGAAATGTTACTCACTTCACCTGTTGATGTTTTGAATGCTATGTTGTTTAGGTCAGTGGTTATAATGTTATGGCTGACCTGTGTGTATAATTAATGAGCTCAGAATCAACTCTCTTCTGACTTGAAGTGTGTTCTTGGTGGTTTACTGGTTTTATTAGTTTAGTTCAAGCTGTGGTGGAGATCGCAGAAATGGGATCTTTTTTTTTACACCAGAATAAATGAGAAACTATTTTCATTACCAGCACGGGTCAGGACAGAACCCACTCCAACAATAAACAAGAATAAAGAATAAAGTTTTTATTTTAGTGAAATCTAGTTGAATATTACCAGAATAAAGTCAGAACTTTACCAGAGAAAAAGAGTTTTAATATAACAAAAAAAAAATCTTTTTTTTTTACAAGAATTAAGTCAAAGAATTACGAGAAAAAGGTCATAATTCACTCAAAAAAGTTGTAACTCTAGAAGAGTGAAGTAAGAATTCAAAAAAAGAAAACGTTCATTTGTAACATCTTTCCTCAAAGTCCATTTGGGTCTGTCGTGGAAAAGAGAAAAGAACTTGTTTGAAGTTTCTCTCTTTGCGGAAAAAGAAATCCCACATATTCATGGTGTTTTGTGTTTCGTGATGCAGATCTGGAAAACAATCTGGATATCGTTAGTTTAAGCCCCGCCCTGCTGACAGACAGACAGACTCGGAGGAGGAGAAATTCAAAGTTCAGCAGAAACTAAATTGTAAAGTTGGAGACTTTTTGGGGCGTGTCCCAAAGAAAGGGCAGCCAGAAACCTAAAAGTCATGAGTTTCCTGCGAGAAGGATGTTGGTTTCTCCAACAGACGCTCAGAACCACAAACACAAAGCTACCGCTAACTGATTAAACCTTTTCTGCTCCCTAGAAATGTGTTATTAAAGATTACCGCGGATTGTTCCTTTAACAACCTGCAAATAAGTCAAAACTGGAAACGACGCCTCCGGAGGGCAGCTGCTCCGGAGGGTCTTCAGGTCTTCAGGTCGACTCTCAACATTCCTTCGCACCGATCGTCCCCCCGCCCCCAAGAAAAGTCGAGGAGATCATGGAATCATCCTCCGCCGCTGCAGATCCTTAGAGTTAACGGGATAACCCTAAAACTCTATCATGGATCATTTTCAAGTTCTGGTCCCACATGGACCTTGGAGCGAGGAAGAACTGGAGTGTTTTTGGGAAGGTTCGGTTATACATTTCTGACACCAGGGGGGGTTTATCTTCAAGTTGTCAGGGCATCATTTCTCAACCGTTGTTCCGAACTTTGTGCCGATGAATCGACTCAAGGAGCTTTATTTTGTATTTATCGTGTTTACCTCTAAAAGTTCATATTTTATCCACTAGGGGGAGCTTTCTTTAAGGAAAACATGACATACTTAATGGATATTCAGGGTTCCTCTTCACACTTCATAGATCTTAGTGTGAGGAAGAACTGGATATATTTTGGACATCAGGGGGAGCTTAATATCGCCAAAAGTTTTTTCCGGACAAAAGTTCTCCAAATTTCAGATTTAATCCAAATTTGTTGCATTAGAGTCGAATGGAGAAGATTTGTCACGTAAACATTATATTTGAGCCTTATTTTAATGGAATCCTTCATAATAAGAGCTTTTTTTTTCTTTCACCCTCTTTTTGAGGTTCAATCAGGGATATTTCTGGTACAACGCAGGGGATTGGGGGCTTTTCGGGGCTGAACCCTTGTGGAGGTCCGGTTCGTTCGTGAAGACTTTAGAACCCAACAGAGACATAAACAGCCTAAAGTCAGAAACATCATTTCTTTCCAGACAGCAGGATTCTGTTTTTCCCGCCGCCCAGCTTTCATCCCGCTGATCAATAACGTCTCCGTGTCTTTGACTCTAAACGGGCGCGAAGTCCGTATTCAAGCGGTTCTGGTACTGAAGCGTAGACAGTGCCAGCGGGCAGATCTGAACTCCGAGAGAACATATGGGGTCAATTAGGCCCAGTTTGCTCCTGGACGGAGTTCAACCCGTCCACAATAGGGAACCGCTGAATAGGTGGTCTCAGGCCATTTGGCGGGGCAATGGTGGGCAGCGTGTGAGTCGGTGACATGAAAGTATCAGGTGTTAGCGGGTAAATGATCCAGGAGAGGTGAGGCGGGGGGGCAGATTGTCCGTGTGATCGCTGTTTGGAGAGGAGAGGGAGAGGAGGGAAGTCATGCGTGAGGCTCCGCCCCTCAGAAACACACAGGAACTTCTGCCAGGCCCAGAAAGAAGAAGAACGTCACAGCCCAGTTCACAGAACCCACCCAAACCGGTAACCGCAGTCCTGACCGACACGCCAGACTGAGAGAGAGCTTCACTCTGTGATTTTTATTACTGCGTTAAAGAGCCACAGCCACCAACAATTAAAAGGTTTGAGAATCTAAAGATGAAGTTTTCGTTTTACTGGAGAAAATCAGAATTATGTCACTGGTTCTCTTCGTTGGAGATTAATAATGGAATAGAATATAGGATATGATAATAATAATAATAATAATAATAATGATAATAATAATAATAGGAATAATATAGGAATAATACCAAATACAGGTTTTGCGCAAACAAGAAAAAGTCTGAAATGTTATGAAAAGAAAATTCAGACTTTTTGAGAAAAAAGTTTGAATTTTACAAGAATAAAGTTGTAGTGCAGAAGAAATCCTAATATTAGCAGAATAAAGTCATAATTGTGAGAAATTCGTTGATGGGCGGGAAAAAAAAGTAAATTTTGCCAGAAAAAAATTGAATAAAGTAAATTTTATTAAAGAAAGAATCATTATTTTTACAAGAATAAAATCCTAATTTAATAAGAATGAAGAAAAAATTCGTAATTTTAGAACAATTAATTCATAATTTTAAAAGGTAAAGAAAAAGTTAAATTCTGACTTTTTTTTTTCTTAATATTCTTTTTGATTTTTTAAATTTAAAAAAAAATGTGATTCTAAAACTTTTTCTGTCACCTTTCAAATTGTGTCCTGGTTGATAATAAAACAAAAATTGATCCAAATATCAACATCAAGAATAGAAAATGCTTTGACCAAAAATCCCCCCAAGCTAAAGGGTAAAGGGGCGGAGCCTATCCCAGCTGACATTAGGCAGAAAGCAGGTCACGACCTTCACAATTCAGATTACCTCACTGGACCAGTACAGACACAAACAAACGTTCATGCTCACATTCACACCTACGGGCAGATTTGAAGGTTATTAATTCACCCATGATGCATTTGTTTAGAGCGTGGGAGGAAGCCGGAGCAGCTGGAGGGAAGCGGTTCTGAGAGAGGTCCAAAATAAGATCCAGGATGTAGAGGAAGCAGGAGGCGGAATCGCGGCGCCGTGATTTAATCAGGCAAAATGAATTCATTACAAAACAACTGAGATGTTGCAACGAAGCAAAAAAAAATAAAGAACAAAGAAAATGTGAAAAACAACAACAGATGAGTCAAAAAACACCAAAACAGGAGAAGAAGTGAAATCCTGGAGAGAAACGGATGAAGAGAGGAAAACTTCACGGAGCTTATAGACGCCTTCTACTTCTGCATGAACCTGTTCAGATATGTTTACGTTCACATAGACATAAAAGTCTTGATTCTCTTCACGCTGTAAATATTGATTATAGTTACTGTGTTATGTAAGATGGCTGACCGGGGGTGGGCTCCAGCGGATCCCCCTCTCAACGGTTTCACGAGTTGGGTCTTCATGCTTACTTTCTCTGTTTTTAGTTTTAGAGAATAAATCACTGGGAGGAACCTCGTCACTAAACACAGGAGGTTTCTGGACGATGACGTCCGTTTGACACTTTCAGGCCACCGTAGATTCTCCGACAGGGAACAAAGTTTCTACACGACACTGAATGTGACACTGCTCCTTTAAATGAGGAGAGAACAACTCCTCACTCCATCTGATGTTTCAGGGGGGGGTTCTGGAGACCACTGGTGACACCATCGATGAAGAATAATTCAAAACACATTCAGTAGCGACACATTTCCTCATGTGGTGCAGAAACGTATTTATGTTGAACCCACATGATTTGGCTCACATGGAACCGGACCCAACGTTGGCGGACGGGTGTTTCTTTTTGGGATGAACCTAATTTGGAGCGAAACACGATCAAACGCTCCAGGAGGATCCAGCGGACCTCGATGAAAGAAAACAATCGAAAGTTCTCGTATCATAGGTTCAGGACTCATCCGGGTTTTACGGTCCAAACTGATGAGATCTGAAGAGAAAGCCCGGCTCTCACATCAGAGAACAGAACCACGTCTGGAGCCTCACATTCACCCTGATGTGCCGGATGAAGTCGCTGGAAGTCACGAGGGACGGATGGAATAAAGAACAAGAGCGGCTCCTCAGCGGAATGAAGGAATGTCAAAACAGAGCAGAACCAGCGGGAAGGTTCTGGAGCTGCCCGCCACGGAAAATTACATCCATGAGTGCATGAAGGAGGTCCGATGGATCTTTTTTTTTTCTGCACTGTATGTTTTAATTTTGGACCATGAACCAGTCCTCATGAAGCCCCAGAAGTCAAAAAGATTCTGGACGCTCCGACACCAAACTCTTCATCACCTACAGACTCGCCTTAAACAGGAAGTCAACAGAACTCATGTCTAAAAACAAAAAAAGGTCAGAATGCATAATAACTTAATAACTAGGTCGGGTCGCTGGGTATTCCAGATATCCCACGCCCCAGCATCGCTCTCCAGCCCATCCCGGGGAACCCGAGTTATTCCCAGGACGGGGTCTGGTCCCAGTTGGATGTGGCTGGAAAACCTCCCGAAGAAGCCGCTCCGATCTTTTCACTTTATCTCTAAGGCTAAATCCAGCATCCAGAAATATAAAAACAGGATATACAATCAAAACAATCCCCCTCTCATCCCAGCCACCAATCACAATTCACATCTACAGGCAACGCAAAAACAACTGAGAAATGTAACTATAAAAACAGGAAGTACGCTGAGGAAATGTTGGATCCAGAAAAAAAACATAAAAACAAAAAAAGACAACTATAAAAACATAAACTTTTTATAGTTTATGAAGACTGTGACTGTGCTATGTGTGATTATAGGAATGTAACTATAAAAACAGGAGGTAAACTTAGGAAATACTGGAGCCATAAAAAACCTTAAAAACATAAAAGAATGAAGATGGAGTCAAATTAATTTAATAATTAATTTAATCATTATAAAATCATAAATAGACTTAGTTAAAAGCCTGAATAAAGCCTGTTAGAGGAAGTTGTATATTTGCGTTACTTTATTTTCATACTTTAGTGACATTTGCGTGATTATAGGAATGTAACTGGATAGCAGCCCGACGCCAGAGTTGAACGAACGTCGGTTTAGTTTACACTCGGACTCAAATGTTTGTTGCGTTTTTCTTCGTCTGTGACTCATTAGCTTCATCCCCACCTGAGACTCCCTCATCCTGACCTCTGACCTCGCTGCATCTGTGACCTCATCGGAAGAGCTGGCATTTCACCGCCACAAGTCTGCGAACACGCTGAATAAAGTTCAATCCGCCCATTTTCTATGTGACCAAATTGCTTTCTCTTCATTTTGGGGGGGTGACATTTTCATCCTCATGCATCATTTATGCCCCCCCCCCCGGAAAAACAGGGGATGGGCGAAAAGGAAAGAGAGGAGATGAAACTCTGAAATACCGGACCAGACCAGGCTGGTGGATTGGTGCCGCTCCTGTCGGATTGTATTTATCCTCAGTATACGTGGATTCAAACGGGGGGGCCTTCCGAGCGGTACCGCAGGTCCGGGCGATAATTCTGCCTTTCAACTGCTACCCATTTACTTCATGGCTGCAGCGGCGCCGCCTCACTCGCTCCAGATGAGAAGCATTGTTGTGTAAAGACACTGAAATGAAAATCCTTCTGGAACCAGCGGGTCCAGAAGAGGGGGGGGGGGGGATTATCTATGACTCAATGGCACTTCCCCAGGATAAGATCTAATTCTGGGGGGGGGGGTTCTTCATCAGGCCCACCTGCTGTCGTCAGCTTTGTCCCAGGATCACAAGTTGTTCTGGGTGATCGGACTCGGGGCTCGGCGAGAGGAATGCACTCAGCTCCCCGCTGACATTTAGATCTCTCTATTTTCTCCTCTCAGTCGGGTCAGAACCATCCGGGGAGGACGGGGGAGTCAGGGAGGGAGAAGGGGGCTCATAGTGGTTCGATTCTGAGGCCCGGTTTAGATGACAACCGTTTTGCGTTTAGAAAAATATTCGGCGTTCAGAAGTTCAGACGGATCGGCACTGATGTTGGACAAACGATGAAGAGTCTGGATGAGGGTCACGGTCCTTTAAGGTAGAGAATGAAATGGACAGAACCATTAGAGGTTGCAGACCTCTTATCCTTCATCATTCAGCTCTTTAAGGGGAGTGGAGGGGGCGGTGGTGGTGGTGGTGGTGGTGGTGGTGGTGGGGGGGGGGGGTCTCCTGGTTCTCTGTGAGCTTCTTCTGTCGACGCAGCAGAACAACAGATCCTCGCGGAGAACTCAGCCCAGAGCCCAGAGCCCAGAGGCACATCATTCAAAGACGCCCTCCAAACCAAACCTGTTTCTCTGAGCCGCCTAATTAATGACCAGACGAGTTTCTTTTTTTTGGCGCTGAACCGTCTCCATCAATCCTTCCCAGGCACGCCGTCACCTGACACACCGGTTAGGAACACGCCCTCCAGGTCCAGGCAGCGGTTCTTGGATCTGGTGGATATGACCTGGAAAGATGCCCACATGTAAAAACTGAAGCGTTGCTGGATGGAAAGCGCTGCCAGCGGATAAAAGCCTGAAAACAATCCAAACCCGGAGATCGGCTCTGATGACATCATCGCTCCGAGCAGGAAGTGACGCGAGGAGGGATCAGGATGTTCAGCCTGATCCAGACAGGCACACACAGAACCACCTGACAGAACTTACAGCTTGGACTAAAATATTTGCATCAAAATTTAAAATTTGACTGTACGCCTATCAGCCATAACATTATAACCACTGACAGGTGAACTCAGAATACCTCTGATTATCATGTTACTAAAACTGTCAAATGGCGACAATAGGTGTATGGCGTCACTAACAAGGGGAAGGACAAAGATGCATTATGGGAAGAAAATCCAGCCAGGGGAGGCAGTGTGATTCTTTGGACCATGTTCTGCTGGGAAACCTTGGGTCCTACCGATCATCTGGAGGTTCTTTGACACTTAGCTCCTACCTAAATATTGCCGCAGACCAAGTCCCGCCCCCTTCATGGAAAACGTTCCCTGACTCGCTGCAGGAATGGTTCTGGAACCTCCACATTCCCCAGATCTCGATCCAATCCGGCATCGGAGGGATGTTCTGGACTAACAACCCCGACCCATGGAGGCTCCTCCTCACAACCTCCAGGACTTAAAGGATCTGCTGCTGACATCTTGGTACCAGACACCACAGCAGAACCTTCAGACATCTGCTGGAAACCATGCCTTGATGGGTCAGAACTGTTTTGTTGGCAAATGTATGATGTTCACAATATTATGCAGCTTTTTATAAAGTTACAGATGGATCTCCTGATTGTGGGATCAGATTCAGACGGATCTTTTCAACCTGCTGTTTTTCTTCTAAGGACTGTTCCCAAACAGTTCTTCCGCTGTCCCCCCGGTCTGCTCTCCACATGTCTGGATCCACATGTGACTCTTTATTGTCTTCATCTCAAGGTCTCCACTTTCATGGCTCTGAAACAGAGAGGTGTTTCTTTGGGAGCAGAGGCAGCGGCCTGTAGCCGTGGCCCTGCGCCGGGATCACCTTACCCCCGTACAGCTCGGGCTTTGTTATCGGATCTGCCGGGCTGAAGGACACAGTGCATCATCTAACCCGCCTTAATGCGTGCAAGATGTCCAATCAGCGCGGCGTTTGGTCATTATGGCCGCCGCGCCAGGCCTCCTTCCTGCTGGACCCATGAGACCCGTCCATGATCTTAGGAGCAGATCTCTGTTTCCACTCACATCAGATCCCTGTCCCGGGATTCATGTGTGCCGGGGGAAACCAGCAGGGACATGGGTGCCCACCATACATCAAACTCGTTAAATATTCCACCCGAGTGGAAACGCCGCTGACTCTGATGTCACACATGATACCGAAGCGGCCGTGGAAGCCGACCCCTGTGGGTTTCTTGGTCCCACAGGGGTCGGTCTCTGAAGTTTCTCCACGTTCAGCCCAGAGTTCCTGCAAAATATGTGACCTTTTATAAATTTCCCCCTTTTTTTTCTTCTTCCCTGCTTGAATTTTCCTTAATCGTCGTATTTTCTTTGATTTCATTCCAGATTTCAGCACAAAAACGTCCATATATATATATATATATATATATATGTATATATACATATATATATATATATACATATATATATATATATATATATATATATATACATATATATATATATATATACATATATAT
>VRLP01006129.1:0-30879 GCA_009660295.1 Lophius piscatorius | reverse complement strand
GTTATTATTTTATTTTTTATTGATGCTTTTATCTGCTTTTGCTTTGTAGCACTTTGAGATTTGATCCAAATGTAAAGTGCATTATAAATTAAATGTATTATTATTATTATTATTATGTGTGAAAAGACACACTTTCAATTTTCAATTTCAATTTAGTTTTAAACAAACATTGCTGTTAAATTGTCAGGATAATACACTGGTGGTCATATATAGAAGGCTGTTTAAGTTTAGGTTGATCTCCTCACATTCCATTCTCAGTTATTTATGGAAGTGAATGTTGGTAAAAGTATCTGAGGTTAAATTCATTTCTACATGGTCTTCTTCTATGGTGGTATCGCAGCAGCAGTTTGCGAACATTAGTGCTATTCATGCACTGATGAGTGGAATCGCTACGAGCCTCCGTCGTGAAGATGGTGATGACAAGGACTGTGATGACACAATTTCACACTGTCGAGAGGAATTTAGAAATATAACCGCCTGATTACTATTCCAGTGTCGTCCATCTGCTGCTTTTCAATTGAAAGAGCTGCTCATAATTCTGAAGTGGGTGGGTTGCCATGGAATCTTTGGTGGCTTAAGATAGTTTACTTATATTCAGACTTTCCTCCTCCACTGATTCTCCCTTTATAGCGTCGTCTGATTCAGAAATAGGAGCTCTGCCTGGCAGGGAGGCCTTTTATTCGATTTTTGGCCTTTCCTCCTCCCTCATCTTCCTCCGAGTCCTAGAAACACTACTCTCGTTTCTTCTGCTCGTAAACTCCCTCTGACACTTGTTCAACTCCTCCTCTGGATATGACAGCTCATCCTGGGGGTGGCCATTGGGGTCGGGGCGCTGTAGCTGACACACACACACACAAACACACACACATAAATCGTGGCATATGGGAAATGTGTTGTTTTGACAGTGTCTGTTAGGACGACCTTCACTGACGAAGGACGAACACGATGCAAGTAGAACTTTGAGTTTGCATGTTTGCAGGAGGTTTTCGAATGGATTTAAAAGGGACCCAATCACACCATTTATTCTGGAAACATGTATTTTGTTCCCCCAAAGTCAAGTTGGGGTACATTTTTGCTTAGAAATGACGCTTCATTTGGACATAATGAAAATATCTTTAAGTTTAATAATCCCTCAAGTCCAAACAAAAACTCAAAACTCATTTAAAATACTAACTTTTCTGTTTGAACAGCTTCTAACAGAACCAAAATTAAATATACATTATGACCAATGATTCTGGAGTCAACCAGTATTTTACAGTAGTCAGAGTAATGGAGATATGTGGCCCAAGGTAACATCTTACACTTCTCTACTAACATCCGGAACGAACGGACCTGCGCGATTTTGTCACTCGTGGAAAGATTCATACTAAAACATAGTTTTTTCTTTCTCGTTTTCCTCTTAAAGTATAACTCCCCAGCTCTGATGAAGGTGATGGGATTCTGTCAATGAGAAATTAAAGCCTGGTTAAGTAAATTATGATGTTTTGGTTCTAAGAGTTTAGGATTATTTCTGAAGCATTTCACTATTTTTCTATTTTATTAAAGGAAAAGATTAACGGAAATGGAGGAAACATCCAAGATATAACTTTGCAAAATCTTCTTTTCAGATAGTATAAGAGAAGTTTGTCTTCAGTCAAAAAGACGTGTCCTCAGAGATATCATCCATCCTCATTTTTATTAATATTTATTATTATTTTATCCAGTTAAATAATGGGCAGCTTTTAAAAAATAACTAAATAATAGTGCCCATATCACAAATCTAGGCGAAAAAAAACAATTTAAACCTCTGAAATTGTCAGATGATATTACTTTCTTTGGACTTTGCTTTGCCGTAGATCCACGGCCCACTCAGGCTGATGTGTGGGTGGACTGGATATGCATTCCTGAGTTGTATTGGAAAATGTCAGCGGAGACAGAAAAGTGAAATGGAGAGGAGGAAACTGTATTGGGACTGACATTGATCTTACTTTTATACAGATGGATACTGCATATCTCATTCATTTGCAGCGGGATGTGTCGGTGTGTGCGTGTGCATACGTCGGAGGTTTGGATGGCCTTGTTCATCCCTTCGTATTCATACTGTAGCTCTGCGCATTCCAGCATTTAACCTTCTTTTTTTTTTTGCAGCACAATACAAATCCAATTTTAGTTGAGATGCTTTTATGATCATCTCAAGTGTCTCCTGTGAGCTCACGCCCTATATGTCCTCCATCTCCTGCAGAAATTGGCTTACCCACTTGGCCAGCCATCATCTTCACTTTCAGTCTCTGTTGGGAAATGAAAGCCGCACGGGTATTAAAGATGATGCTAAAAATGCATGTGTGTGACAAGGACTATAGAGGAGAGAAATCAGTTGCCTCCCCACATAGATATGGTATTGATTATTGCACCAGGGACCTTCACTTCATTTGTGCACAACCTCAGTGGAGTTTTCCGTACATTCATTTGGGAAGAGATTTTATTTCCTCAGCTAAAAAGATCACGGTGGCTTACATTTTAATTAGGAAGCAGGCAGGAAGGAAGCTGTTGTAAGAGCACTTTTTTCCTTTGGTGTGTCATGTAGGACCCTTCTCACAATCAGCACCATTTCATGATGCAGAGGAATTGGTTCTGCTCCTAGCTTCTTCAGTGATCCGCCCACAGCCACTGTGAGCAAGGCGTGAATCATCCCTAACAATCATCCCCACACAGGTTCTTTTCTGGCTGACCACCGATGTTGAGATTGGTTTACCCTCTTCTGCTCATCAGTTATTTCAAGTTAAGCGACAGCTGAATCACATTCCCAAAATATACTTCAGCTATATCCACCACAATCTGGTGTATCTGCCTCCACTTGATTTCCATGGACAGAAATAATTATATTTATGTCAGTAACAATGTACCTGTTATTTTTGGTGACTAGTCTGTGATTAAAGACTAAAAGTACCAATATTTATATCCCAGAGAGGGATTTTGAATATAAAATACAAACTACGTCCACTAGAGGGAGCTATATGGCCATACTACAACCTTTGACTGTGGGATACAATAGCGTTTAATTAAAACCTACCATTGTGCACTGAATCAGGGAAAAGAACATTTAAGGTGACTGCTCTCACTGCTTGGTATGCATTGCCAAAAAGGACATTAAATTTCCAGTTCTAATTTCCAAATGGGGGTTTTGTTGGGATTTCAAAGGATCTTGAATGTGAGGCACTCTGACAATGTGGTTGCACTTGATTATTTCGTTTTACGTGGTTTTAATATCACTTCTTGCACTTTATAATGTGAAAGCATTGTGTATATTTTATTACTACATGTGCCCATATTTATTGTACATTGTGTTGTTTTATGTAAATTATGCAATGTGCTGTTGTCTTCTTGGACAGGTCACCTTTGCAAAAGAGATGTCTCATCTCATTTCACGGTTAAATAAATATTTTAAGTACAAAGATGTTTCCATTGCTGAAGGATGCTGGAGTTGGAACTGTCAGGCAGAAGAAAGGGGGGGGGGGGGGGGGGGGGGATAGGAGGTTTCTGGATGTGGTGAGAGAGGACATGCAGTTGGTTGGTGTGACAGAGGAAGAAACAGAGGAGAGGGCAAGCTGGAAACAGATGATCTACTGTGGTGACTCCGAAGGGAAGAGAAAGATGAGGAAGAAGAAGAAACCCTTTCAAAGTGAAATTTTTGACGGCAATGCATCAGAGAAAAAAAGTTATTGTTTGGAACAACGAGAAAATACGTGATGTTTTCTTTATTTCCAGTAACGGAAATTTTGTTGTATGGGAGAACCACGCACCTCTAGAGCCTCTTCCTCCTCCACCTTCTACTCAGAGGCCTTCTGTGTTTGAAGTGCTCCTTCACAGGAATGGAGTCAAGTGTTCCGGCGTCAGCTTCCAGTTTTGCAGTTATCAAAGACAGGCCTTCAACTCAACACCTCCGTCAGATCCTAGACTCTGCTTACCCAGTTGGTCCGCTGAAGTCCTGAGATTCAGTTTCATAAATTGCTTTCCCTCATCAGATTATTAATTCTTGAGTGGAGCCTGCAGTGACCTCCGCCTCCACTCCTTGACCACCTCCTCCATCTTAACTTCAAGTTGAAGCATAAGAGTTAATAGAAAAAAAAGACATCCTTCGTAAGAAAAACACGTTAAGCTTATAAATATTTTAATTAGGAAGAAAAATCCCCATATATTTTCATATACATATTTGTTAACTCGCAGAGCCGTGGCAACGGGAAGACATTTTTAAGATAATTACAGTAATGCCTTCAATCGATGTGGTTCATTTGTTCTATTTTACAGTCCACAAATTCCTCCTTTAAGAAGGAATGGTTTAGGTTATAATGGGTTAACTAGACTATCTGAGCAGGTGCAGCAGAATATATGTTTTTATCCTAGTCAGGTGATTTGCTCTTTATAAAACCCATAAACAGAAACATCTACAAACTGTTTTTTTTTTCACAGTCAAAGCTTTTCACATTTATTAACTTTCTCATTTTCTCTGTGGCAGATATTGGCTTTGGGAATAGATTGTCTGTTTGTCTCACAGACAGAGTTCCCACAGTCTGGACTGATTGATGACTCATATACGGGACCGGCTAAGGGCTGCGGGTTTTTTCTGGGTTTTTTTCCTCTATGTGCCATGAATAATTCATTCGTATGGTTGTGATGCGCATATATGTTAAAGAGAAAAGCGAGACATTTTGGATGGAGGTTGAGATGAGAAAAATGGCTCCATGTCTGTTTCCCTGGTTCATTTGAAAACTGAGAAATCATCCACACAAGTGGAAAGAATCATTTTGAGTGTGCAGAGGATGAGATAAGGATCATCACTCTGGAAAAGTGTGCTTTCCCTCTCAACTGAGCGACTGCTGCTGCAGCTGCAGGTGAGCTCAGCCGGATAACAACCCCTCTTCATTTTTGTGTTCATCTGCCTGAACTAGGAAACTCTATTTGTGGGCAGAGTGAAGATATTGGCAGGTGTTGTCTACTCTCTCAAAACAGAAACACTTGGACTGGAGTATAGTTTGTTCCTGGAAAAGCCTCCTTTCATGCTTGCTGTCTTGTTTTTTCATTAACCCTGATTATGATTTGAAGTGTCCTTTCATACATGCAGACATGAGTAAAAAAGCTCTTTGTTGAGGAGAAAGTGGATGCAACAGAAATGCATTCAGTGGAAGTAAATGAAACCCTTCAAAGACCCTCCATCCATCCATCCATCCATCCATCAATCCATCGAAGACGTCCAGGACGTGTCATTTGCGGCTCAGCTGAAAGCGTGGTTTCCTGTCCACAAAAACACTCATCATGGAAAAGTGCATTTCCTCTTTTGATCCACTGACAGGGTAAAATCTAGAGAAGCAGGAACGTTCACCTCAATATGTTACCTTTTTCAAAAGGAGGCAGCACAGTTTTATGGACATACGGTATCCATTCTGTACCAACCGAAATATGTATAATAATAATAATACACTCTCCCTTTCTATATATTTTAATGTAATGTGTGATGCGCCTATAATCCAATGAAATGAACGATGGATTCAAGATTGATAGATGCCCTTTTTTTCCATATTTTGACTAAAATGATAAGCATAAGGAATTTAGTTTCATCACGTTTGTTTGTATGTATTGTCCATAAAAATTTCCATCATTTCAGATGTTTAGTTATTATTATGTTGGTTCTATGGGGAATCTTTACAGACCAGCGGTTTTCCGATAAAAACAATATGTTGTGAGGTTTTTGACTTTCGTTCACATGGAAACCCCTAATTTTACTGTATAATACAAGAACATGATTAAATAAGCAGGTCATTACCGAAAAAAAGAAAAAGTCCGTCTATTTTGCTGGTAAGAAAAAAAAATAAAAAATTTTGTGAAATAAGGTTGATTTTGAGGTGATTGTATTGTTTACCGTCATTTTCTGTTTATAATTATCTTATGACATAATATCTGTTTTCATGTTAAGCACAGTGACCGTGGTTTTTACTGCAAAACTCTGGTGACTACAGCTGCCAGTACTTTACTATGAATCATACAGGTGGTTTTTTTATGTTTGTTTTTTACAGTGTAGGCCTACATTAAACATGTATCATTAGCAGTCTAACCAGTGCATTTCCAGTTTCTCTCTCTCTTTAGCTATATGTTCCCCCTTTAACTCATAATAAGTTGGGACATTTGATCTTTCCTCAAAGAGCAGATTTCGTTCTCTGACATCAGACAGTTTCACCATTTGCTCTAATTAGTCTTCCTTTACATAAGTGTCTCCTACTGGCTGCTCATTGTTAACTCAATCTAATCAGCTAAATCTTTTATAATAGTGTTTACAATTCAAAGGTCGTTACTGAGAAGTGATTGGATTTTCATTGTAATTCCTGCTCCATTGAGTCTGTTTTAAAGCAGAACCTTAGGGTTCACATTCTCCGTCCTCAGATGTACTGTCATTTTTCAAACATTTGATCAATCAAATCTTTTGTTCTTTTAACAGTTCAGCTAAAGGTTGATAGAAGAAGCTAGATAGATAGATAACAAAAGGATATCTGGTGACTCATCCCAGGAGCCAAGAGTTTTGTTTTCTCCTCCTGTGATGTCTCCTCCTCTCATTTATTTTTTTTACACTGATGCTGAGGACGACAATTCCTCTTCCTCTATCTTCCCCAGTCATTGCTGTTATCCCTCATCAATCCCCTCCTCGCCTGCTCATTCAGACCCTCCCTGGGTTCCTCTTCTCTCCCACCGCCAATAGTAGTTTTCCATCCAGCGTAAACGCTCTCAGATGCAAAGAACGACTCGGCACATGTTTCTCCTAGAGGTGACCGTTAATGCATGCCAAGAGTGAGGAGGAGACCAGATGGTGTCTAGACAGGGAAAATGACACGAGGTCAACAAAATTACACTAAACCAGCTGGCACCTTCTCTGAATCCAGAATAATATTAAATATAATAGGTATGAAGTTATTAAAATTATTTGTCACCCATTTGAGTGGTAATTACCGTTGTCTGTCAAACCTTAAGACAAATGGAGCTCAAGCAAAAGTTAGATTCTCAACTCAGTCAGGCTGCAGTCATTTCTCATTTCACTCTATTATTATCACTTTTCACACATGCTCAGTCTCAGACTTCATGTTGTGGGGTAAACATTGAACAACAAACTACATTGAACAACTATATATAAATTTTACTATCAGAAACAGATATTTAACATCAAAATGTTCCACAGCTTCATCAACCATCAGGTAAATGGAGCAACAGGTTTGTTTTACAAACCCTCCATGACATGGACGGTTTTACCTGCAGTGTTGGACGGTATGAAGGATCTACGAAAGTGAGAGGTCCAAAACTGTATTACCCATAACTTCCGTCTGTGATGTGTTCAAAAACTGGACCCCAATCCAGACACGCAGAGGCAGACAAAAGGTAAAGTGAAAAAAAAATAGCATTTAATGGATATTTTTTAGCATCAATTGAAGGAAAAAATTTGGAAAAAATGTATCTGACAGGAAAACAATAAAATCCCACTCACATCAAAAAGAGCCTGGCACACCAGAGAATGCCCAAGGTCAAAAGTCTAAACATCTTTATAACTCAGATTGAAGTTTTAATACCCATGCCTAAAGCTGAGCCAGACGACTTTCTTCCATCTGAGAAGTATGGACATATTTAACAAAACAGGATGCTGAAAACTGAAACATGCTTTTAGTACAAATAGATTAGACGTCAGCTCTTTTTACTGTTCTCCCTCTAAAGTCCAGGGAAATAGCAGCTGACATAGAACCCTGCAGCCACACTTTCAACGAAGACCATGAAGCGGAGACAATCACTCCAGTTTGAGCTGAACTGCACCAACTCCCCATTTCTTTTAGATTTGATTTCAATGTCCTTTTTTTTTTCAACTACAAAGCTCCTAATAACACATTTTCATACATGTCTGGCCTTCCTTTTTCAACCACCAGAAGCCCTGCGGTCCAACGCTGGTCTTTCAACCAGGCCTAAACTCAGGTGCTTGACAGGCTCCGCCCACTGCTCCTGCTGAGAAACAATATCACCATGTTGTTCTGTGCATGCTCACAAATATAATTGATAAAGCATACATTAAAAAAAAAAAAAAAGCTCCACAAGCAAAGATGTGAAGATGCTTTCATAAATTATGTCCAAAAACTGCTTGCTAGTCTTTAGTCCGGCATTCCATTTTGCACAACGGAATCCAGATTTGGTTTGAATAACGAAAATAGAAGCTGTCATTGGAGGTAATAAGCAGTACCCAGGATCCTGTGCTTCCGTCCTCCATTATGTATGCTGGGCTAACTCACTGGCTCACATCACATGCAGCTGGAATGTCAGAGAAAAGAAAGAGGGTGAAACACAAAACCAACACAAAACTCATCCTATTTCCTCATTTGCAGTAATCTCTTGATTTCACATAATCACTCACGTCTTCTTCCTCAAACTACCTTAAAATATTATGTATTATTATAATTTTACACTTTTATTGACTCAATGCTTTTAACTAACATCAGTCCTGATCATAACTATCACACTCAGAGGGAGGAATTAAAACTTCCATGCCAATTTGATAAAACATTTCAATTTTATTTGCATTTATTGTTTTGTTTAAACAGTGAATTATTGGTAGATTAAAAGATCTGACGTTGAAAATCAAGCCAATTACATTATCACAGCCCAAAAAAAATTTGAAAGTGAAGATCAAACTACTTATTTGGTAGAATACAGTGTTCATTTTGCAAGCTCCTCCTCCTTTCTCCCTTTGTCAAAGAGTGTACTCCAGGGTTCTGCTGTTCTCCATTTACATCAGCCATCGCTCTGATACCTTATCAAACGCTCCTTGTCACTGTTATGCAGACGATACAGTTGTCTATTGTTCCTCGCCTTCAGTTGGTCAAACCGTTGAACTTCTTCAGTTTCATTTGACCTGACACATAAAATGGACATCTAGGGAAAGTTCAATGAGAAAGACTATCCTCTGGTACAGCAGGACCACCGTTACTGCTCATACCACTCTGTTATCCTCACCTTTCAGACATGGTCAGTCTAAATGACCTGCTACCAAAGTCTGGGGCATAACAGCTGAACTCAATCAGGTAGCCTCATCCATCCCATCACTGTCACACCTGCATGCACGCCCCATCACCATCAGCTGTTGTCTTTACATTTCACACTCTCTCCATCCATAGTTCTTCCATGGTACTGGTTACTTCTATTGATCTTAACTTGTCCTTTAAACCACACATTCATGGCATCGTCCACTAACTGAAACTTGAACAAGATGTCTTTTTTCAAAATGAATCCCCCTTCTCTGACTTCTGCCACTTTTTTTGCCTTCCTGGATCGCAGGGATTTGCGGTTTATGAATGTACCCGTAGAGCCGGCAAAAGAACTAGCAAAAAAGATTTTAATAAAAGGACATAATAATAGTGGTTACAGCCAAAAAATGTCCCAGCGAGACACAAGGGTTATTAAAAAGTAATGACTTTTTTTTTTCTGTATCACTTTGGCCAAGACACCATCTCTCTCTACTCCTCCACATATTTGAATTAATAAAGAATGGCAGAGAAGCGAGCTGTGAGAAGTAAGTGGACCATAGCAACCACCATTTTAATACTGCTATTGACCGTCATCCTCACTGAGCAGTGAATAGATATATCACTCACTCCTAGTTAAATACATGAAACGCACCAGCTCTGTCTCTACTCCGTCTGCATTTGGGTCGTCTACTCTGAACTGTTCATAAGTTTGTATCTTTACAATAATTGTCATAAAATATGTTGAAATAAAGATTAATATCTCTGCATTTTAACCTCAGGTGGCCATGTTTTTTTCTCTCTCTCTCTCTCTCTCTCACTCTCCCTCTCTCTGTGTCCATCTGGGCTCCCTCCTCTTCGACCTGACTGCTGCAACACCTGAGAGCAAGTAATCACTCAGGTAGAGGAGGAGGAGGAGATATCGATGAAATAAGGTAAGATAAAATTTGCACTTTTTTGGCCAGATGCAGCAAACATCACTTTTATTTCTAGAATAAACAAAAATAAAAAATTTTTAGGAGAGACAAATTGAATCTGTTGGGCAAAAAGTAACAGAAAATGGATATTTTTTTCATCATCATTTTGCATAGATTGGATTCTAAATCATTTACAAATCACTTAAATCTGCACATCGTTATCGCTGATGGTGAAAAGAGAAGATTTAGATATTCAAGTTTCTTGTTGCTTTGCCGTGAAATTTAAGAAAGCTAGAATCTCAATAAAGTCAACTCTAAGAGGAAACATTTGAGCAAACGTTTGGGACTAAACTGCAGTGGTGTGCCAAGAGTTTTGTCTTTTTACGAGACAGCCGTTTTAGCAGGAAGAAATAATGTTAAAGATATCAAACTTAGTCTTCAGTTATTATCTGGAACCAAAATTTGCTTTAAAATGAAATAATCTCTGTCTCCTCTATAAATGAATCAGCAACACCGCTGGTTGGGGCTGGTAGAATAGAAGATTTACCTCGGTTTGAAGATTTGCGAAGTTCTGCATTATATGAACAAAGTCTTTGTCCTCATGGATCATTATCTCTGGTGGAGATAACGATGCAGAAGAATGGCTGTGCCTTCCATGGTAGTGGCTCAGTTTCCAGTGGAATGGATTCCGACTGCCAACAAAGAGCAGATTACACAAATGACAGGAAATCGGTGACATAATCTAGATCGAGGGTTCACTTATGAAAATGTTATTGTACTGCAGGCAGGGATGTTTCTATTACTGACTCCTTAAAGATAATTAAAGAAAACGCAGACGCTCATCTGGAGGGTGTTATATATTATACACAAAGTTTAAGGTATAACCCACAAGCTTTACAAATCCTCAAGCGCATCAGAACGTACCAAAGATGATAGAAGATACTAGCCAGAAAGAACCTAAAGAAGAAGAGGTGCTGGGACAGCCATCCCACGCACCCTTGCTTCCGGTGCAAACCCTCATCCTTAAAAAATATGAATCCTCAAACAAAATAAAAGATGTATAGCTAGATAACTATTAGGGAGGGAAGTAACAAAAATGAAATGATAAAAACCAGAGGTGATAAAATGCATATTAACCAAAGGAAACGGTACGATGGACTTTATAGCGCAATGATTCTCAACTGGTGGGTCGCATCAAAAAAGGCGATTGTTGTCCCTTTATTCCCAAGTAATAGCAATTTTTGTTACGTCTGGCCAAAAAGGTGCAATTGTTGTTACTTTATTCCCCCAAAAAAGCATCCTTTGTTACTTTAACAACGGAAAGTACAATTTATGTTACTTCAGGTCAAAAAAAGATTCCTATCTACTATTTCCTCCAAAATGAGCATTTTCTTTTACATCGTACCAACAAAAAAAAAGTGCAATTGTCGTTACTTTCTGACAAAAAAGACACAAATTGTTTTTTAACAACTGCAAAAAAAAAGTGCAATTTTTGTAAAATACTTTTGTTAATCTTCATTTCAGCATATTACTAAGAGCATTCTCAGAATATTGTAACAGTACAACCTTGTGGGCAGCTCAGAGTAGAAGACCCAAATGCAGAGAGATGAGACACAGAGCTGGTGTAGTTCATGGATTTAGTGTGAATATTTTCCCATTCTTCTCATGAGGAGCCACAAAGTGTGACAAGCCATTTAAATGCAATGGAACGATCCTACCAAACATGGAAGGTGGTTTAAACTAAGGCATTAGTTTTTACTGAGGCACAGCAGATCCATATTGAGTAATATGGATCTACTCAAACTTCTAAAGCCATTCCTATAAAAAACAAATAATTTTCCTCTGATATAATTTTTATTAAATTTTTCTAATTACAGAAAAAAATAATATCCTTCAATTTAAAAAGTCCTTCACCAGCCAAGATCCCTCCATTCATTGCTGCTGTGCAACGAGCTTTAAATTTCTGCATGGCTCTTATCTATTTTACAAAATCAGTGGTAGAAAAGCAGTTTCTCCACGAACCACATATTTGCTGTCAGACATGAAAGTTGCCAGAAGCAGATTCCATCAGCTCTCCTTAAGTTGCAAGCTGTTTTGTGCGGACTATTTAACATTTCCACCTGGCTCACTTTGAAATGAAAATCATGCAGAAGGGTTCAAAGGATTGCATTTTTTTGTGCAATGTTTTTATCCAGTGGCAGTCCAGCAATGAAACGATTTATATCCAAGGACAAAAATGACCCTAAAAAATAAGGACAGACCGTAATCTCATCATAGGGGAATGTGAGCTAGCTGACCCGAGGTTCATCCCACATTCAGGCTAATACACAAGGAGCTAAAAATGGAAATAATGTCAGATAAGATGAGTAGATTAAAGATATTACTATATACCAAAAAAAGTGTCAAATAATAGATAAAATTTTCTAAAAACATGCTTTACCAAAAAATATATTTTATTGTGAAAGTAGAGCTTTATGGTGTTGAATCTCCCAAAGACATAAAAAATTGAAAAAAGGCCTACCTCTTTGTGACCAAAGGAAAACAGATCAGATAATGAGGTACAAACAGGAAATAAAGGAAGCAAAAACAGTCTCTCCCATTGGTGATGTCACAAAGAGGTCGTATGTGTCAATATTCTCTCCCTTTGTGCACGTTCAACATCTATACAGGATCGTTTAGTTTAGCACATCATTTATATCTTTAATCTTCTCATCTTATCTGACATTATCTCCATTTTTAGCTCCTTGTGTATAAGTTTGTATGTTTTTTTTGTGTCACTGTCATTTTTGCTAGGAGCTGCTTATAATCTACTCCTGGTGGAATAAATAAAGTTTTTTGAATTGAATTAAACTGAATGTGCCCCTCAGCATCTGTGAAGATGGTTCTGTCGGCCTAGAGTTATGGCCTTTTCAGAAAGTTATTCACACAAATGTCTTCTATTAACAGTCAAAGGGAATCTCGGTGGTCTGCCTCAGACCATTTTTCATGAAACAATGAGGTCATAGTACTCAAACCCCACAGAGCTGGAAGTTGTCAAGCACTGATAGTGTAATGAGCATATATTAGAAAAAAAGAAGGACGACAGCTTCAGCAGCAAATCTATAAGTTACACCATACTTCTTTAAATATTGTATTTGATGGATTGTTAATCAACAAAATGTATTTTCATTTAGGTGCAATGCAAATGCCATAAAATCAGTGTTGAAGAGAAAGCTCCTGTTTAAAAAAAACTAAACCAAATAGGAGAGTTTGTTTGGATACGAGAGAAGTCTGTGTTGTATGATGTTGGAGATAATAATAATAATAATACATTTCATTACGGCAGGACAATGTTTTTTAAGATAATTGATGGGATGTGAGGAGAAATCTTAAGACATCCCATATGGGTCTAATAATTTGTGTTTCCTGACATGAAACAATATGAATAATTTCAGCCTCAGTATCAACAGGATGAAGGAGAAAAGGACTCGCCGTATCCGACAGCTCTGCTTCAGGCTCAGCAGGAGGCAGGAGGCAGGAGTCAGGGTCTGTAAGCCTACCAGGTTCACGGGTTATTTTGTTACCACGGTAACTTGACTCAAAGTTTAACTAACCAATATTTTATAACTCAGACATTTTTTGATTCTTTTAATCCCACTGTTCATGAGTGGATCTTTTAAACTCATTTTTTATTTTTATAAAGGCGAAGGAGGCCTGATCCAAACCAAAATAGTAAAACGTAAACCCTTTTAATTTGGACCAGGACCACCTCTATTTAAGGGATGACATTCCAGCTGTTAGATGATGACTTTGCTTTCACTTCCTTATTTCTTAATTTAATTATGCTCATTTTTCTGTTTTGTATTTTGCAGTTTCCTATTTTATTGTGAAAGTGTGTATCTCCAAATTGTTTAGCTTTACACTTCCTGTGACTGTCAGATCTGTTTTTGTCCTGTTTTTCTTTCTCTTGTCTTTCTCCTTATCATTCTCATGTGACAGTCCATCATGTGTTCTCCTGCCAGCTGTGTCTTGAAATATTGAGAAACCAGAATATTATAGCGATAAATAGTCTGTGGTTCAGTCTCCAATTGGAGAGAATTGGGAGAGAATTAACCCCAATTCTCTCCAAGGGTGCTTCACAGGCGTTGCCTACTACTGCTCAGGTATGGGTCAACCTATCTATCAGATTGTGTATATTTACGTATTTATGTAAGTGTGAACTACAGTTGTTTTTATTGTATTTGTATGCAGATTCAACAGAATATGCTTCTATTTCTTTTGCTTTATGATATACACACAGCTGCACTACATTGTGTCCCATAACAGAATGCTGCTATTCAGGGGTTTTTGCACAATGGTCCATCCAGGGCTGCACCACATTCTGTAAATATATAATGTATTATATATATTCCCCTTTTATTATGCCTAACAGTATTTCTCAAAAACCTGCCAGCTAGTATCCTTTTGCTTATTTTTATATTCTACTATCTTGCTCTTTCCTCCGTTCTCATTTCCTAACTTTCTGTTTTTATGAATATTGATCTTTTAATGCTTCATTTAACTGCATTGTCATTGCTGTGTGTGTGTGTGATGCAGTTTAGGGTAATTGTTTCTCTTCCTAATTGTGTCAAGCACTTTATGTTTTGTTCGCAATTTTGTTATTGTTACGGTTAAAATTGTTATTTTCATTACCGTAGATTGACCCACATGTTTGATCGTCCTCAGAGCTCACGTTTCTACAGCAGCCTTAAACGCACAAACTGGCATCTAGAGGGGGCCTCTCCTGTTTCAGAGTGTCTGGCAGTCCGTAACACAAGGTGTCTTCACTTGATTGAAATCCGCAATCATAGATATTTCTAAATCCTCCACTATGGAGCTTTAAAATGAGCTGCCTGACAAAAACATCTAACGGCAAACTACAGACAAATCTATAAAACACTGTTCACACTCTGCACCATAGCTTCTCCATTAAACTGAGCTGATGAGAGCTACAACTGAGTTTGTTGTTCGAGTGTCTGCTAGGTTCCTCATTAGAATCAAAATTGCCTCCACACACGACGAAATACATTCTCCTCCAGTTAGGGCTGATTAGGGAGAGAAAAGAGCCAAACATTCCTTCTTCACCTTGTCGTGAAACCAACACTGACTTGAAGGATGTGGGAATGATTTTTTTGCCCCTTCACACACTACTTCCGGAAGAACATTACATTTTAAACCCTTCTGCAAATATTACATTTAATTTGAATTTTAATATGCGACGGTGATGTTGAAGCAACTGCTCTGCAAAATCCCCTGCGTTGAACACAGGGGATTGGGGACCTTTTGGTGCTGTATCCGTGCCATTGAAAACAGTGTAGTAGATTGTTTCCCTTCGTCAGACAGATCAAAGGTCGGTCAATAATCACCCCAGACTGAAGGTTTCTTCTGAAAACACCTCTGTCCTGAGGAGATGCTCTGGGTCTTCCACAGCTTTAGAGAATGCTGCAAATGTTTTTACCAGACAAACCCTCTAAAATATTCATCCACTATCTGACATTTAGAAAAATGTTTTGTCATCCTCATTTTTTTTTCCTCCGTTTCTATCTCGAGGTCAACCGCACCACCAGGAAATCAATGCTGTGCTTAAATAAGGTGACATTTTCTCTGAACTGTCACTGACATTTTTTCTGAGTGATTTTGGCTGATGTGGCTGCTGTGATCCGCTGATTAGAGCCGCGATGGAAGCTTTTCTCTCATTTACACACAAGCACGGACAGTAGCCATTTTCAAATGCCACGCAGACACCACAACCACTTAATTTGCAAAAGAGATATGTCGTTCGTGCATCGCCGTCTCTGGCATCATTTTCTGAATAAAAACAGCAGATCCTGAGAGCGGCTGCTGGCATCAAAAGAGAAGCTGCTATATGCATAATTCTGTGTTAGAGTCTATCTGCCTCAGAAAAAAACAAGCATTATGTTCTCAGCTAATAACCTGCTGGCAAACAACAATCTACCTGATACTTTTCACCTTCTGTTACCTTCCAGCAGTTGCTGGATGTGGCTTGATTATGCTGACATGGGGGCTGATGAGGTCTTCATCCCTTCATGAATTTAAAAGTTGTTGAGGAAACAGGTTAACATTTAGCTTTCAATGAAAGCCAGAATTTGCAGAAATATGAAGTTGTGACTTTATGAAAACAAAGTTTTGAATTTACAAGAACTGTCAGAAGTCAAGGCTCGGGCGTAGTTTAGGAGCCAGGTGCAGACACACAATAGCTGAGGCAGAGAAGGTGCAGATAAAATATTTAATCCAAAGGCAGAGGGAAAGTCCAAAGAAAACCGATACCATTTCAAAACCATGAAAATGAGTAACGAGTAACAGCAAAACAAAACTAGGCTTATTCTGTCATCGCCCACAGCAAGGGTATATCCCAGAAAAGTCCCCAATCCCCAGTGTTGTACAAGTGACCCCCCTGATAGAACTCCTCAAATTAAATGTGAAGTTATGTCCCGAACACAGTGTTTTTTGTAAAGAGAGCTACCTAGTGTGTAAAATATGACAAATACAAGATAAATCTCCTAAAGTCGATTCAGATACACCTAATTTGGACTCAATCGAACCAACTGTTGAACAATTATGGCCATCAGAAATTTTGCAGATAATTGACCAAACTTTCCCCAAATCACTCCAGTTCTTCCTCGCACTAAGGTCAATGTGGGTATAAAAAATATATATATATTTTTTTGTTACCAAGAAGGATCTGCGGCGCCAGTGATGATTCCATAATATCCCCAACGGTTCAGGGATAGGGCGGCACAGTGGGGCAGTGGTTAGCGCTGCTGCCTCACAGCAAGAAGGAACCGGGTACGAATCCACTTCTACCGGCCTTTCTGCGGAGATTGCTTGTTCTCCCAGTGTTTGTGGGTTCACTCTGGGAATTCTGACATCGTCCCACAGTCCAAAAAAATTAAATATTGGTGACACTAAAATTGCCTATGTGTTGGCCCTGCGATGAACTGCCGTCTCGTCCTGGGTGTACCCTGCCTCTCACCCAATGTCAGCTGGTATAGGCTACGGCACCCCGTGACCCTGAACAGGATAAGTGGTATTTAATGAATGTTCAGGGATATATTCATAATTATTCCAAAATAGAGCAATACCATCAAATTTAAAGGGAGTGGATTTAGCTGCCTTTCTTTTTCGTTTTCTTTTTCTGTATTTCCCTTTGTTGCTTCTCATTTTTTCTTTCCAGTTCAGTGTTTGTGAGCTCAGCTTATACACTAATTGGTCCTTAAAGGTTTTTGACAATTACTGGGGATTCTATTTGACGAGGTCCTGCTGCTCTTCTGTTGGAAACTGCCACTCAACAGAACGGATAACAGATCAAGTGAAGAGAGTGTTGTTATTGATGCAGCAGAAGTCTGAGGGCGATTAGGAGGAGGAGGCTGGAAAACCTCTTATATCGCTATAAGGGAGGTGGTTGACGTCAAGAAAGAGGAAGCAGAGCACAAACATTACGGCACAAGGAGATCAAGCCAATCAATCCATAGAAGATGTAAACACAGCAGACAGGGTGCAAAGTGCAGAGTGTGCAGAGAAGCTCCTGAAATTACATAAACTGGGGATGAACATAATTGTATAAATAGATACATGACAAGGAAAGAAAAGGAAAAAACGGCATATTATTGAAACAAATTAAAGCATTTAAAAGTAAAATAAAGTTTCCCCATTGGCTGATTGTCCAAATAGGTTCCAAAATCCTGTTGATGTTTCATTTGACTGTTTATTTCAGCTTCAAGTTTTACATTTAGAACTTTGACTGTGGGACATTGGGCCTCGTGAGACGTATCAGTTCACCTCAGCTGACCAAGAGAATAGAGTCCATCACACTAATGTGTCCCCTTTGCAACGGAAAAACTTTATTTTTATGCCCTTTATTTCATTTTAACCTCAACAAATGAATTGACTGTACAACAAATGAAATTGCAAATCTAAATAATGCAACAAATTATTTATGCACATTTATTACAGGAAATAATAACTGTATAATGAGGCACTTGTTCATTATTCATGATAAACATGGAACATGTATGTGCCAGGAAATAATAGCTCCATAATGAGGTAATTATCAACTATGAATGCTAAACATGGAGCATGTATGTGACAGGAAATGAAAACTCTATAATAAGGCCATTATTTATTATTTATAATAAACATAGAGCATTAATGTGACAGCACGAGAAGTCTACTAGCTCCCAGCCATACTGCTGGTTGGCATAAAACAGAATAGTTACCAGGGGAAGAAGAAGTGCAAGAGTGGCTGGAAGACATATAGAAGATAAGGGTCTGTCCGAGGAACAGCTGAAATACTGCCCTCAAACTCCCAGGCCTCGGATAGAAGACCTTTTATACAATCAGATAACATAACACAACCCATTATTAATACTGAAAGAAATTCTTGTGCCTGAGAATTTGCTCAAAAATTACATTTTAAATCTAAAAACTCTCCAATAATTGAAAAAAAGAAAATTGCTATTATTCACCTCACACAATTCCGGATTTGAACAGAAATGCTGATATATGTCACAGATAAAAGTTTCAGAATGTGCCTAAAGTGCCCTGTAGTTAACATGGATGGTATTTTGTAGCCAAAATCCCTCTCTGGGGTCAAAATCCCATATTTGTGGGTCCTTTGTCTATCCAGCTGGTCCAAATGAAGAGTCCTCCTGGTCGTATCCGTCAAAAACTGTGTAGAATAACAGGAAATTTGTGGTATTTCTATCAAATTTGATGCAGTATAGTTATCAGATGTTCTGAGCAAATTCATTGATTGTTATTTTTTTTTCAAGGTGTTACTATGATATAATGATGTTAGAGCGTTTTTTATCGAAAAAAAAAGAAAACGCGAACATACCTTCCAATATCAGATTATCAGTGCAGCTGCATAATGAAGCATAGTTTGCGACTATCTTCCCAAAGATAGTGTGATGGAACACAGGGACCTCTCCTCCTAACCAGAAACATTTCCTGTGGACTCAAACGGTGGAAACAATAGCACCTAACATGTTTTGCCCTTTAAATAATGTTAAAGGTCTTAAACTTACTCTCCAAGGGGTTGGCAACATGTCCTCATAGAAACTGAAAGAAAGAACAATTAAAGGTAACTCCTCTAGTTGCTAATGGCAACCTCCACTCTTCAGCTGAGGAGACATAAACAACTTTGTTTACCAGCTGTCTCAAAGCCTCCTTTAGCCCAGAACAAAAAGCACAAAAACACTGAAGCACCTCTCAAAGCCTGACCAGAGAGGGTCACAGCGGAGAGACAGGAAGACGATCACCGCTTAAAGATGTTCACCAGGAACACCATAAAACAGTCACTCAACACGCCTCTCAAAAACAAAACCCTGTTTTTACCTTCTGTGAAATGGTTTTCTTTTGTAAAATGAACATGATAATTTACTCTTCTTTTTTGACATTCAGTTTTTGGCTTCCCAACAATGTGACTTTTGTCTTCCTGGGTCTGATTTGGATTCCAAAAAGCATAATTTCAGTCGACTTTGTTCAAACTCCTTAACATAGGTTTTTATGCAATACACATGAAGACATCTGTTCTATCCCACAAACAAAAATATGCTGTACATTTGAATCAACCACCTGTTAAGTCTACAAACGCGTGGACCCAGATGCAGACACAGACAGGAAGCAGTAACAGTGCAAGTTGATTCATTCTGGGAATTGACCAGGCAGATCCAGGGATCAGATCCAGTGAATTTTCATGAATTTTCATGCTCCTGGGCCAGGATGGGGATGTCCAGGACAACAGGGAGGAGAAGATTAGTGAACAGGCAAAAAGACGTGCCAATGTTAAAAAAGAAGTTACAGGCTTGATCGTAGAGAGCACTAACTGCTGCGTAACTACGATCTGGAACTGTGAAGGTGGCTGAGCAGAATCTGATGAAGATGTTCTGATTTTTGTGATGAGGAGAAGCTTGGAGGGTCCATCCTGGCTCTGTCACACCTGCTGGTGATAACTCTCGGGCATGGAAACAGGAGGAGGAGACAGACACTTAGGCCTTCTGAGTGCTTTCACTGCATTCGGCCCTTTAGTCCACATCAAACACTATAAACGCTAACCATGAATGGATACTTTGAAAAACTCCTTCCAGGGTGAGAATTCTAGAGTCTGCTGATGTGAGATGCTGATGTGTGAGCGGGATAACCAGGTAAATACAAGGGTGTCGGCATGAATGGTCACAGTGTGCGTCGCTATCACCTCGGTACAACGTCCCTGAAGGAGCCAGGACGTGGACTTGTCCACAGTCTGTCATTTCCCCTGATGGCAGATGTAGCCAAAATAGTGTTGTTTTTAGTTTTTACACTTTAAAACTAAAAACCCATGCTGTCGTCCCCGCAGCAAGGGCGCATCCCCGAAAAGCACCCAGTCCCCTTCCTTTGACAGGCAATCTCCCTGATTGAACCCCTTAAATGAAATGTTAAGTTGTTTCCACCGTATTTTAAGTTAAAAAAAAGAAAAAAAGTATGTTAATTATAAACTATTAGATTAAAATATGGGTAAAATGTGGTTTAAACAAGATAGTTCCAGAGTCCATTCATGTACAAATGATGTTGACTAAATTGGATCAATGGTTGAGAAATGATGTCCCAAGAAGTTGAGCTGATTTGTACTTTTATAAAGCTCCTTTTACAGCCCATTGCCTTCTTTTTGTGCACCTTTGGTTGCAGCAGAGGACAGATTTTGTCTTTGGAGAGTTATGAGCTAGAAAAGTTTGCTTGCCTCTATTCTCTTTGCTGGGCGGAGCTAATTCCCTCCTGGCTGTCTAAATTAATTTTTAAAGTGGGATGGATCACCTCATCTGACTCTCGTCAAGAAAGCCAATAACCATATTTCTCAAAACTATCCAACCTGGACAGGAAGCCCACAACTCCACTGGGCTCAGTGATTTTTCCTGTATTAATTTCTATGAAGACGCCGTCCCACTGTTACGATGATGATTCATCAGGTACAGGTTATATAAAACCCTCCGTGTTCCTCGGAGGGCTTTCAACGCAGCCCTAAACTCTGAAGAATGCACCGTAATCGTTAGTCACCTCCCTGAACACATCAGTATGATACTGCTGTTGATGAATACGTTTAAATATCCCAAAATCTGCCTGGCATGTCTCTTTGAATTTAACTTAAAGGTGCAGTGTGTGAAATTTGGAGGTATCTGTTTGAATAAGTGGCATATAATATTCATAACAGCATTATTGTATAATCAGTTGGAATAAGTATATTTTCTTATTGTTAGTTTGTAAAAACTCCCTCAATTCTCAAGAGGAGGCGGAGCCTCTTCCATGTTTGTACAGTTGTCCCTAGAAGGGAAAATTGAACTCTGGCTCCAGAGAGGACTTTTTATGTTTTGAGGTTGAAGTGGCAGAAAGACGATAAAGAAATGTTTCATCTCTAAAAAACAAAGAAGAATCTGTTGTGGCTGGATAACTGTGTGTTTTTCACCAATGAAGGATTATAGTGACTATTTAGCACAAGGAAAAGCAATGGGGCATCAAAGGAAACACTAAGACTCATGAAACTGTTTCGAGGTCGTTTTTGTTTTGTTTTTCAATGATGAAAGAAGGACCTGAAATGAAGAAAATATGGTTCGTGTTTTGATCATATCACAATTCTTTTTTATCAAATCAGCTTGAAATTAAATCACTTGATAATTCAGCACTCTACTCTCCAGTTTAAATGCGTTTTCACATCCAATTTAATCCTTTCAGTTTTAGTACTTCCAAAATGACAGGATAGAGGAAAACATTGTCCAAGTAAGCTGAAATTTGATGGAGTTCTCTGGAACAGCCTACGTGAACTTGAATCCTTTCTTCACAGTGAGATTGTCTCGCTAGAACATGAGCCGTTTTAATAGACACTAATCTGATTCAAGTGCCAAAGATTGGAAGGGAAAAATGTGATTAAACGCAGATAAGAGAGCAGATTGATCAGAGGGGAAGACTCCTGTTACAAAATCACAACGACGAAGGGCAGCAGCAGCTAACGGTGTTTATTGTCGCATATACAGAGGTATTTCCCACTTAATAAACACCGAATAAACATTTTTGTGCAAATAATTTCAATGTGCAAAATATATATTCATCCATGATGAAATTAGTTCTGGCCTTCATCCAGCAGGACATTTACAGCATTGTTGACTATTATCACATACCCTGAAGACGTCTTCAGGGAATAACAGGGTGATTTGTCTTATAAATTAAAAAAGAAAAGCAAAATCATCTTAGAAGGTAAAAAAAACAACATTGGCGTAGAACATTTGATAGTTCAAGATAGTCAATACTAGTTCCAACAACAGCCTCTACGTCAAACAACAGTGTGGGTTAACCCCAATAAAGCACAGAAAACGTAAATAAATAGGTGGTTTGATTGTAAATGTTAAAACAATCTGCATCTAAAATGTTGAAACAGAACATATAACAGATGTAGGTTTTGTTACATGGTTTGCAGCATCTTAAATATGCTCCTTTGATGTTTCTTTGGTGGTGGAGCTGGGGGCACAGTGGGCTGAACAGGGATGCTGAAGTGGAAGAGACGACAGGCTAGAGAGTATTTGAGAGATGCTGAGAAAGTTTGTTGGCGTTGGTGGTAGATTTAGAGGCTGGCAATAACTCAGACAATAATGGAGAAATCTGCATTCATTTTTCCTAAACCTAGGATACTGTTGTAACATGGGTGAGCTGACAACTGCTGAGTTCCAAGTTTCATCTTCTGCTTGGCGCTACATCAGTGATTTGTCTTAAAAAAAACCCAACAACATTAACAAAAGGAGTGCAATGACAACGGTGACATCTGCTGGCTGGTCCGACGAGCAGCGGGCATGACTTCATACATTACAACAGTGGCAATACAACCTGCCACAGACACAGTTTAGTCTCTGCGCTGGTTTTAGGAGGCTAAAAATCCGATTTGGGCCATCGGATAGGATGAAACATGTACAAAGTAATAAGATTAGACAAAGAATTAGCATTATCCACCCCGTGGGTAGATGTGGGAGTGGAGGGGACAATCCTTAAATACATGCAGCCCATATCATTATCCCCCGCTGTTATTTTCAGTACCTTCAGAGAGAACAGCTGTGGATGAATGGGATTTACCTCTTCATGTATAATCCGCTGACCATAAGGGTTCTGTACTTGTTGGAGGAGTCCTCCCGATCAGGAACATGCTACAGTCAGGACAGATTAACAGGTTTATCATCTCTGTATCTATGAAACCCTTCTTCGTTCGGTTATTTTGTTGACAGGCACGATCGATAACACCCAGCAGTACAATAAATTCTAATTTAATGTTGTGTTTACACTGAACGCGACGCAGTTAAATACAAACTCGTGAGTAGACGATGCGGAAAGAGATGCAAATCTAATGTCAAGTCAATGATTATTTGTTAACAGCTGGTGGCGATAAAAAAAAAAAGGCAAAAATCAAAGAATCAACTGATTAGATCGAGGTGTCAAGTTTCAACTCGAGTTTAAATCCATGGAGAAAAGAAGCGTCTTTAGCAGGGATTTAAAAGCTTTGAGGCTGTGTAGAGTTCTGATCATATCCTGACCATTCCAGAGGTTCAGCAGCAGCCGCTGCAGAGGCTCAGTCACCTCCTCTCTTTAGACTGGATTTAAGAATGTCCAGGAGCATCTGGCTGGTCTGATTTGAGAATGCAGCCGCAAGAGCTCGGCTAAAAAATGTAAGACCCTAAAAACTAGCCGTCATTCTGCACAGGAAACAAGTGGAGAGAAGCCAATACTGAGGGAGTTGAACATTTTAATCCCGCGGGTGAAATATTTGTGCAACGCTGTGACGCAGAGACCTCCCGGTGTGGAGATGAGACTAGAGTCACTTTCCTACTGAGTCTAAGATTGTCTTCATTTACGATCAGCGTAACCAAACAATTAGGAAGGAGAGATGACGACAACTACAATCCTCCAGAGCAAAATCCCAATCATACTTTTACTACCTGCGGGTACATTTTGGTTTTAAAAAGAAGTTTTTTTCTGTAAGTGACGCAGATGATTCATGCAAAAACATATTAAAATGTCCATAACTGCTGTTTCAGAGGAGGGTGTGTCCTCATTATAGCATACGCTGCAAAAACTCAAAACTCATCGAGTATATTTGTCTGATTTCGAGTAAATATATCTCATTGTACTTGATATTAAACAAAATCATGTAACATTCAAGTCAAATATAGAGACTTCTTTTTAGACAATCTTAAGTATCTTAAGTCAGCAAATCTTGAAAATATCTCAAATTCTCAATAGTTGTAAGTATTTACAGCAAACTTTCATACATATTTTACTTTAAAATGCATAAATATCACTTTTTTTTAAATCTTATTTCAAGTATGTGATGGTCTTAAATGTAGAACCGTGTCACTATCATAATTTCAGAATAAGTTAAATGCCTCTGAATGAAGCTTGACAGGTGTGGTGACAAAAAATAAGCGCTACTTTTGGTGGAAAAATACTTTTTGGAGAATTACTGCCTTATTCTGAGACACAACAGAATAAAGCAGTTGTGTGTCAGGGCAAGGCAGTAAATCATTTTAACTAAATATAGTTAAAAATGAGATTTCTTTGGTAAATCAAGATTCTTTTAATCTAAATGTCACGTCTAATCTCAAGAAATCTTACGGGCAAATTTCACATGTCCTATTGATATTTTTTAACTTTTTCAAGGTTAAAACAGGCCTTGTTTTCATTATTTCTTTCTTATTTTTGAAATTTTTTTTCTAGTGTAGATACAAGAAAAACCAACTCAGAATGTGAACTGTCAAGAACCGTTTCTGATCGGAACAAGTGGAAAGATGAAGTTATGACGATTCCTAAATAAGGAACCTGTCTGTGATTTTCATGTCTACATAGACCCAAAGGCACCGCCAACAAAACTTTAGATTACAATTTTTAATAAAGTTGTCAAAGTATATCCAAATGGGTTGATTTTAAATGTTTGTGAAAACTTAAAAATCAAGTGTGTCTTTATAGCTTGAGAAAAAACTTCTCAAAATAATCTAATTAAATTCATCTATTTAAGAATTCATTCAATTATCTTTGAAAGCGAATCTGAAAACTCGACTTTTTGTCTGGTTCTCCCAGGACAGTGATTTCTATAAATCAGTTATTATAATACTATACATGCATGTCAGCGGGTAAAGTAGATAGATTAATATAGATTAATATTAATCCAAAGGTGATGAATGCAGGAATGTTACTTGTAGTGGAGTATTTTCACCGTGTAGTAATAGTATTTAAACTCAAGTAAAGGATTATTATTATTTTCGATTTTATAGATTTTGCTTGGATTTTTGTGACTGCATGCTTTTAAACACCATCTTAAATTAAATTAAATTTAAATTTAAATTAAATTGAAAAAAAATTTAAAGTATCTACTACTTAAATTAATAAGTTAAACTCAAAACTACTTTCATCAAGTTATTAGTTGAAGTAATTTCTTTAAATCAATCAACAATTTTCTTTTTACAGTGCATGATGACACCTTGGAAATTCTTCAAATCTCTTTCAAATGAGTTTCAAAAATTATTTTTTCAGTTTTATTAGCTTCATAAAAACCTAACATTTGGAAACAGCTAAATAAATATTTGTCTCATATTAGTGCACAAACCTGACTTCGACAACAATTAATTGAATTATTTATTACAGTGTAAATAAAGAATTTGTTCACTGGTAACGCACAACTAAATAAGATATTTTTGAGTCTAAAATTTAAGTTTGAAATAATTAATTTTGATAGATTTTAACAAAACTGGAATTTTACTTAAATATACTTTTTTTTATTTATTTTTTTTGGGGGGGGGGGGGTAATAATGAATGGTAAAAATAAAGTTGTTAACGAGCTTAGGGAAATTACTACAGCTAGTAACCTCAATAAAATTAAGAACATTTGAGTCTAACTTAGTAATTTAAGCTTTAATTGCTTAATTTAATTGAGTTGTGGCCAGTTGAAGTAATTTCTTAAATGTTAATCATCTGTGTACAGTGTACCGATGAACAATTCCTTTATTACAGTGTAAGAGGCCACAGAGGCATTCCCTGTGTTTCCAACTTATACCTCAGTCTCTGATCTTCAAATCAGGCTGAGGTCGGGGGTGAATGAGCAGGCTTTACCAAGTTGGTAGTCTTCCTTCACTGGAGCATCTGCTTGCATGTCTGCTCTTTCCATTTTCAACCCATTTCTTCCATCAAACTCTGCCGTAATCTCAGCCTGAGTCTTCCCTTTAGTCTCTGGTAAGGTGAACCACAGGAATATGGCTGACAGCAGACACACAGACAAGAACGGTAGGAAGCAGAAGTTTCCCAGACTGCTGACAATGAAGGGGAACAGCATTCCCACCAAAATCAAGCTGATCCACAAAAGGGCCCCTGAGACCATGTATGCCGCCGGTCGAGCTGCCTGGTCAAAGATCTCTGCTGGCAAAACCCCAGTCACTCCTGCTGGGCCCAAACCAAAGCTGAGGATGTAGGCAAACACACAGGCCATGCTGAGGTAGGACATCCCGGCCACCCCACGGCTCTGAAGGGTCAGAGCTACAGTGAAGACTATAGTCCAGCAAGACATGAGACAGTACCCACCTACCAGGAGAGACCTGCGGCCCACGCGTTCAATCAGGATATTGCTCAGGATTGAAGCGGTGAGTTCTGATGCGCCGGTACCGATAGTGACATACTGGATTTTCTCTGGAGGGATCCCCGCCTCCAGAAAGATGTAGGAGGCATAGAAGTAGATTGAGTCATTTCCACAAAGCATCATGGCACTACTCGCAATCATGACTGTCCTGAGCTGGGGTCGCAGGTCACCATTTTTAAGGAGTGACCAGGCAGTCATGGAAGAAACTGCAGATCCAGACTTCGTGGTGGATTTCTGCTGCTGCTGCTCCTGAAGCATCTCCTCCATCTCTGCAGCAAGAACCTCTCCACCACGAAGCCTTCCCAGAGCCCGGATGCATGCCTCCTTGTCTCCACGGTCAATGAGAAGGTATCTGGGGCTCTCTGGGAACCAAGGGAGGGCAAACAGCTGAATCAAACCTGGTAGAGCATTACTAGCTAGTAAGTAGGGCCAATGAGGTTCTGAACCTAGAAACAGAGTGAGTCCAAAGACCTGACCCAAAAAGATTCCGAGGGCAGTGAAAACAGCAGAAGAGAAAGCCACAGCTCCTCTGAGCTTTTTGGGGGCACTTTCTCCAAAGTACATGGGCTGGACGTTCATACTGACTCCAGAGTTAATGCCCACCAGAATCCGAGCTAAGATCAGCATCTCAAATGACTTTGCAGCCCTGCAGGTCAGCACCAGCACAGCCCCAGCAAACAGGAAGGAGTTATTCAGAAGCAGAGAGTTTTTCCTTCCAAAGCGGACTGCCATAGGTCCACCGAGCAAGGCACCGAACAGACCCCCCAGAGAGAAGGCTGAAACAACCAGAGTCCAGACCAGGGTCACCTGGGGGCTCTCCAGACATCTGCCCCAGCGCTCCATGTAGCTGTTGTTGATGAACTTCTGGATGTGGCTGGTAGGAGCGTTGATGATTGAAATGTTGTAGCCATACTGGAAGGTTCCTCCGATAGCAGCAGAGATAACAGTCAAAAACAGAATACGGTTTGAAGGTTTGTTGGTTTTTCTTTCTTTTGAGGGGTTCATCTCAAACCCGTTAGTCCCATAAGAAAACGACAGCACACATGAGCCCTTCACTCTTTGTCCTCCAACACTGATCTAAGTACTCTTTACATGGACATCCATCGTTTAATAGATAACGCATTGCATGGTATATAACAAGGCGTCGAATAACTATGATGAAATTTTACCGGTTCGTGTTAAATATATTGCTCAGTAGAACCTGTAAGGCTTTATCAGCCGGCCTTGCTTACTCAGCCTGGCAATTAAGATATTGTGGTTATCCTAAAGATAATTAGCAAGTCTGGATATTAGACGTTTTATTCAACTTACGAGCGTCTGCTTGACGAATTAAAATGCGAACAAACATCCAGACAGACCAAGCTGGGATATAAATGTCCTCCACTGGCGAGCATCGTCTGCACGCTTTGATTACGTCGAGGGAGATATTACGTCAGTGTTATGCGACTCTTGTGAAAGAAGGTGGAAAAATGTAAGTACTGATCCATTTAACGATTAACCCTTTTAACGTGGAAGATTAACAATTATCAGCACCACAACACCTAACTGTTTTATTCAGGACATTTTAGATTCAAACACGTGCCTCTGAGCATCAACACAACACAATAATCCATTATTGACTCGCGTGTTGATGCTAACATGTGCTAGCTCTCTACCGTTGAAATTTAATGTACATCATTGATTTAAAGGAACAAAGTGATCCATAGTCTTATCTGGCTCAAAACTACCTGGAATGGACAGTAGTACTTGGAGCTGTACAAACTATTTACATATTTCGCAGTCAATGTTAGGGTTGTCACGATAATTAAATTTCAACCGACGATTAAATGTCATACAGATAATTTCAATGAATGATTTAATTGTCTTCGGTCTATTATGTCCACCATTATAATATCATTATAAATAGAGATAAGAGATCTCAGAGATTTGTGGTTTCAGAAGTTAACCACAACCTCATTACTACAAAATCAACAAATTGTTTCTTTAAAGATATTTGGCCCACAGTGATGTTTGACTTTGTGACTAAATGACCCAGGATATTTGCATCAGTACATGCTTATTGGAAAGTTAGACTAAATATGTTATTATCATGTATAACCTTAATTAGCTTATAGCACCTTAGAAGCCCTCAAGTCTTATTTAATTCTCCACTCGAAGCAGAATAAGGGCAACCAGTTGACATTAACACCAGTCAAACATCAACCAGAGAAAAAGGACTTGGAAATACTGAAAAAATGATAATGAATGACTTTTATACAGATTGAGGCGATTATCACAACTATAACAAATAATAGCTATTATTTTAAATAACTGCGATTAGATAATGATTAAATAAATGTGCCAGGCCTAGCCGATCCTTATGTATCTGTTTGTCGAGGTAATAGTAATTTAAATAAAAGCAGATTGTAGTGCAAAGGGCTAATGTAGCCCATACCTTTTAATTCCAGCTGTGTGAGGAGCCGTGAAGTCATTCGTTGAAAGACTGATGTGTGAAAAACCAGTTTAGTAGAACATGATAAGATAAGAGTAGTGCATAGAATGCTTACTCAGACGGCGCTACTGGACTGGCAGCTGCTCACAACAGTGCCAGAACTGGTACCGTCACCAGTACTGAGCTATTTAAATTGATCTTGTTTGATTGGTAACGACAAACAGCTGAATCTTACAATATTACTTTACCAGAAAAACTCATATAAAATGGGTTGAATAATTTATCTGTTTACCATATTTTGTAATGTTATTTGATTTCATATCAGTTACCTTTTGCGTAATTCCTTAAATCCTGACTTTGGCCTGACAGGGCACCATCACCAACAAAGAAGAAGGAGGATGACAAGAGCAAACAGCGAGGGAAAGAGAAATCAGGGGCCACGAAAGAAGGAGCTGACAAAGGCAGAGGCCGAGAGAAGAACCGCACACGGCGCAATGCCTCCAGTGGGAGTAGCAGGTTAGACACTATCCTTATAAAACAACTCAACACGCTTCAGGATTCCACTTTTTAAGTTCTCTGTTGCATACATGTTATGCTTACTGAAGAAAATGGTTGGCAAAATGCTCGGTGTGTTGTTTTATATATTCTGCTTTGACGCAGGGTGGACTGCATAATTCCTGTTAACGGAACTTTTTCCTTCTTCTCCAGCTCCAGCAGCAGCTCCGGCTCCAGCTCTGACACCTCCAATGGCTCAAGCTCCTCCGGCTCCAGCCACTCGGGTTCATCCAGCTCCCGCTCCTCTTCCTCCTCATCCTCATCACCGAGCCCCAGCCGCCAGCGTCACAACAACAGACGGCGCTCACGCTCACAGTAAGACATGAGTGAAAAGAACGGGATAGCTTTAAAGAGAGATTGTTAAATATACTACTCAGGAGTCAGTCCAGTAATTAGGAAAGCAGAATGGAATACCGCTGTAGGAAACTAATGTGGACGTTGGCTAAAATTCCTCCTTAATCAGTCAGTATCATTTTAAGTTCACACTACTATTACAGTTTTTTTCAGAGATACATTTTACCCCATCTCCAAACCCAAATAGAGGGGATATAGGAATACGCTCCGTCCATCACATCTTCTGTTGATGACATTTTGTTTCTGGAGCATAACTTTAATATTTGTCTTTTATTACTATTATTATTATTATTATTATTATTTTCTTAAATTGTTAGATTCTAACATTTCTATGGTTACAAGTTGACTTTGAGTTGAGGTTGAGTGCGGAATCCCAAATTTTCAAACTGTGTCCAAACTTTTTATTGTTGCTGTACTTTAGGTGGGTATACAAGTATTTCCCTCTCGTATTTTATGTAGACTAACTAATAATAATAATAATAATAATACATTTAATTTTTAACCAACTTTACATTTAGATCAAATCTCAAAGTGCTACAAGGTAAAAGCATCAATAAAAAAATTAAATAATAATTATATAAAAATGTTACCAAAAAGCACCAATGTTAATTAAAAGTTACAGGTTCTGCTAAAAAGGAAAGTTTTAAGTCCTTTTTTCAAGTCTCAGTTCTCTGTGGAGCCCTCAGATGGTCAGGGAGGGCATTCCACAGACGAGGGGCAGCAGAACAGAAGGCCCGATCACCCATGGTGCTGAGGTTAGTCCGGGGAAGGAGGAGGCGGTATGAGTGGGTAGAACGGAGGGATCGTGTTGAGGTCAGTGGGGTGAGTAGTTCTTTTAGGTAGGGGGGTGCGTTACCATGGATGCACTGGTGAGTGAGGAGAGAGATCTTATAATCAATCCTTTTGGAGATGGGAAGCCAATGAAGGGAATGA
>VRLP01006128.1:0-30883 GCA_009660295.1 Lophius piscatorius | reverse complement strand
AAAGCTGTGCGGGTTAAAATAGAAGCGCCCCGCCATAATGTAGAATCCCTCAATAATTTATTGATTATAGGTCTGGGTCCGCATAGGACGGCGTCTGGGTCCGGACCCGGACCGCGGTCCGCCTGTTAGTGACCTCTGCCCTAGGATTTTGGATGTTAATACGGTCGAATTATTAGGTACAATGTAATTATGCATAATGATCACAAGGTGACGGTAATGCACCAGACAATAAGCTGACCAGACACATACGCTATGCGTCCTACGTCATTGCCTGAATACGCGTTCGTCCCTCCCACAACGTCAAACGCACACGCGCTCATGTTGTGATTCACAAACAAGAGTCATGTCGAACTTTCGCTTTACCTTTAGCCGTCACAAATTTGTCGCTAGTAACTAACGAACGATGTCTGACATACTTGTGAACGAAATGGAGGACATATCAATCAATCCAGTGTTCTCAGAGGAGCTTCCTGGCGGTGTCTCCAGCTTCCTACTGGTGGATGAACAGGAAAACCTGCAGGTAATGTCAACTGACAGAGCGGATGCTAGCATTTAGCTGCTAAGCTAATATATGGAGTCTCTACAGTTATTTTAAATAAGGTTATTAACTTATTTTTAATCATTTTTGATAACATTTATGAACAGCTATAGTGCTTATTTATGACGCATACCAGCCTATGAGCTATATTATAATCAGTCTAACTTAGCAAAGTTAGCCTCTAAGAAATCTCTGTTCACTCAGTGATTAGTTGTTGTATTCATAAATAACATTCAACTGTGGCGTCCATTGCGTTTAGCTTCTATTTGGTGTGTGTTTCTTCAAAGAAGGAAACAAACAAACAAACGATGTGTCACCGGGAAAGTCCCGGCTGATTCACATAGCACAGCTGACTATCATTAAGCCCTACAGTAGGACAAAGTGCAGGTTGTAATTTATTTTAAAAATATCCGATTATTCTGGATACAAAACCAACTTTAACACAGGAGATGGAGTCTCGTCAGGTCAGTGTTTATCACCAGCACCGCAGAACATACATAACCCTGTTCTTCATTTTGTCATTGAGGCTCGTTATCAGCCAATACCGAATATTTTACATTAATTCTACAATAGCAAAAGGTCATGACATTTGGCTGATGATCAGTTGTCATTGTGTATCAAAATTGTGCTTAAAAACTTAATTGTCTTTTGCCTGACTAACTAACTCTATTTATCTCTATCATTTGGATTAAAATCATGGGTTTTTGCCATTCCAATAATAATCCACGATCAGTGGATAAACTGTTAATTCATCCTGAGATAAACAGCTGTAGGTACTAAAGAATATTTATATCCCCGAAAAGTCGAGGATATCATCGAATCGTCATAGCTGTTGCAGACCGTTTGTGTTAACTTTATAACTCAACTCTCTATCATTTTCAGTTTTTTTTATTTCTATATACTTTAGTGCTGGGATAAGTTTTATTTAATTTGTAATGGTGGGTTGCATATCCAAAGATTTTCAGGGCCATTATTTCTCAACTCTTGGTCCAATTTAGTCCAGATTTGGTGGATATGTATTTACTTGTATATATCATATTTTACCCCAACTCAATTGGGTTGCTTTTTTCTGAAAAAAAGACTGTTTTTCGTACATAACTTCCTTACCGTAGGTGTAATTTAGATGATGTATATGAATTGACGTGAGGAGATCTATCATGTATTTAACATCTTTACTGTAATTGTTCTTATTTCACAAACCTGGGGCTTTTTTTTTTTCCCATAAACTTCTTTTTTGATAGGTACTTTCCAACCATGCGTTGATAATGTCCAAATTGGTTTATGTGAATATATTGTATATATCTAAAATATACTGTGTATATATATAAATCATTTCATCATAATAGTTCATATTAGGGGAGCTTTTTGTAGAAAACATAGTTTCATGTCTGTAACTTTCCAACCATGAGTCTAAATGTGTCAAAAGTTAGCTCATATCAATTGACACAAGGGAATCTGTCATGTTTTCTTACTGAGGTCAGAAAAGTATCAATCAATCAGTCAATCACTCTATATTTATATAGCGCCAATTCACAACAATAGTTGGCTCAAGATGCTTTCCAGAAAGAGCAGGTCTAGACCAAACTCTTTATATAATTATCTACATAGAACCAACAAATTCCTCCGTGAGCAAGCACTTGGCGACAGTGGCGAGAAAGAACTGCCTTTTAACGGGCAGAAACATCGTGCAGATCCAGGACTCAGGGTGGACGGCCTGCTGCCATGACCAGTCAGGTTTGAAAAGAGAGACAGAGAGAAGGGGGAGGAGAGATACAGACGGGGGGAAAAGCAGCAAAGATATCAGCTATAATCCACTTTCTTCAACCTCTCCTTGGTCGGGCCGCGGTGGCAGCAGTTATCCCAGGTTGATTATAACATTAATAGTAATGTTAAATTTAGCGATAGCTTATGGGGAAATACTACACAATAATAACAATAATAGCAGTCATCATCATGACCATCTTGAAAACAGTGGACATCGAGCAGGTCCACAGCAGCAGATGTAGGCACCAACCATGTGACCTTACAGGGCGAGAAAGCACAAAGACTCCAGAGAAGAGGTCAAGTTAGTAACATCCAATAATCCACTAACATGCATTAATCCAGTAACAGGTATTAAAGTGAGTGGGATGTATAAAGAGGGACAGTGAGAGAGGAAGAGAGAAAAGCTCAGTGCATCATGGGAGATCTCCCAGCAGTCGAAACCAATAGCAGCCTAGCTAAAAGCTAGCTTATGCCAGCCTTAATCATAAGCTTTATCATAAAGGAAAGTTTTAAGCCTACTTTTAAATGTATAGAGGGTTTCTGCCCCCCGAACCAAGACTGGGAGAGGGTTCCCTAGGAGAGGAGCCTGATAGCTGAAAGCTCTGGCTCCCATTCTACCTCTGGAGACGCTAGGGACTACAAGTAACCCTGCATGCTGGGAGCACAGTGTTCTGGTTGGACAATATGGAACTATAAGCTCCTTCAGATACGTTGGTGCCTGACCGTTAAGGGCTTTGTACGTCAGCAGAAGGATTTTGAATTTGATTCTATATTTTGCCAGGAGCCAATGAAGGGAAGCTAATACAGGAGAGATATGTTCTCTTAACCTGGTTCTGGTCAGCACACGTGCAGCAGCGTTCTGGATCAGCTGGAGGGGCTTCAGAGACTTATTGGGACTACCTGCTAATAGGGCATTACAGTAATCCAGCCTGGAAGTAACAAATGCATGAACTAACTTTTTCTGCATCTTTTTACGACAGAAATTGACGTGTTTTAGAAATATTACGCAGATGAAAAAAGGCAGTCCTAGAAATCTGTTTTAGGTGGGAGTCAAAGGACATATACGGATCAAAGATAACTCCCAGGTACTTCAAAGTGGTGCTGGAGACCAAGGTCATACCATCCAGAGTAGATATATCATCAGATAAATTGTTTCTAAGGTGCTTGGGTCCAAGCACAATAACTTCAGTTTTATCTGAATTTAATAATAAAAAGTTGCAGGTCATCCAATTCTTAAGGTGTTTGAGACACGCCTCTAAATTGGATAAGTGATTAGATTCACCTGGTTTCATTGATAAGTACAATTGTGTGTCATCAGCATAACAATGAAAGTTTATGAGTGAAAAGTGTTTTCTGATAATGTTGCCTAAAGGGAGCAAATATAATGTGAATAATATTGGCCCAAGCACAGATCCCTGGGGAACTCCGTGAGTAACTTTGCTATGCATTCATTGTTAACAGATACAAACTGAGATCTGTCACATAAATAGGACTTAAGCCAATTTAATGCAGTGTCTTTGAGGCCAATGAAGTTTTCAAGTCTTTGTATTAGAATTTGGTGGTCAATAGTATCAAATGCAGCTCTAAGATCCAACAAGACCAGAACAGAGGCCAGTCCCTCATCAGATGCTATTAAAAGGTAATTTGTAACTTTGACCAGTGCTTTTTCTCTACTATGGTGAACTCTAAAACCTGATTGGAAATCCGCAAATAAACTATTGTTACCCAGAAAATCACACTATCGTTCGGCTACAACTTTCTCTAAGATTTAGAGAGGAAGGGAAGGTTAGATATCGGCCTGTAATTTGCCTCTGGTTCAAGGGTCGGCTTTTTAAGCAGTGGTTTGAATATGACTATTTTAAAGGACTGTGGTACGTAGCCTGAATTTAAAGGGAGGCTACGTACCACAGTTTTAGTAGTAGTAGTGAACTGTATTTATCTCCAATTTTAAGTCACTATGGATCTTATCTTAGAGCATATTGCTGACTTCATAGAATGAATTAAAAAGGTTGCGGTAATATGGACTGTTTGAGAATATTAAGGAGTCATATTTGATTGGAGGAGTTGAATCAGGGAAATTTTTTGTACACTTTATTGGTTGGGGGCCTTTCAGGGCTATACCTTTGATGTTGGGGATGACAACATAGGCCTAGTTTGTTTCTCCACTCATAGCAGAAAAAGAGCAACCAGGGTATGTCATTAGTCAACCCTAGTCAAACATCAAATAGTGGGGAGGACATGGAACATTGATGAAATATGACATTTCTGTTTCATTAACTATTAGGCAAAATAATTGTGATCAGACAATGATTTATTAATGTGGCAGACGGTGGGGAAATAAACTCATCTTTTTAGGGCAACAAAGCAATTAATCTTTTGTCTATAAACAGCTTGACGTTCCTCCTCCAGATTCCTGATGAGTCTGAATTTGTGGACAAACTCGGCTGTGGGGATGTAGCAGGAGTTAAGGTTCTTTCCATCTTTGGCAACACCGGCGATGGCAAGTCCCACACACTTAACCACATTCTATTCAATGGTCAGAGTGTGTTCTACACCTCCAAGTCCCCCAGCTCCTGTACGGTGGGAGTTTGGGCAGCATATGATCCCACTCTCAGCCTGATTGCCCTGGATACTGAGGGTCTGTTGGGGGCTGCCGCCAATCAAAATCAGAGGATGCGGCTGCTGCTGAAGGTAATCTTTGTACCAAGAGAACCTACAAGTTCATACCGCAGTTCTTTAAGATATATTGTTTTCAAAGTATCTAAGACACGGCATATTTTTCTGGTATTTATTCACGAAACCTTTCACAGTCACATGTATATGACAACTTGTTACGTGTCTTCTTTTTTGGTGAAGCTAATGGATTCTACATTTGACTTGGTTTACATCTGCTTCCACATTTAACAGATATTGGCAGTGTCTGATATAGTACTCTATCGCACACGGGCAGAGCGCCTCCACAACGACATGTTCGTGTTTCTGAGCAGTGCTTCAGGGGCCTACCTGAAGCACTTCACTCCAGAGCTCAGGGCCCTCTCCAGCCGCTGCGGTCTGGACGTGCCACTGTCCTCCCTTGGACCTGCCGTCATCGTCTTCCAGGAGACTACCCACACCCAGCTGCTAGGTCATGGTGGGTGAGAGAAATGTATTGAAAAGCAATATGTACTGTGTTTGTGTTCAGTAAAACAAATCTTAGTCCTCATAAATCATACTTAAACATATTTGTGCCTTTTCACAAAAAGTATTTTCTAATTAATTTCCCTTATAGATTTGAAGGGGGGCGGCCGTTCTGATACGTTGCTCCAGAAGCGTTTTCATGACCTGGGACTGGGGACAGAGGCTTTCAGCTCAGTGCAGTATGTAGGCACACAGACCATCACACCTCCCACTGACTACAGCAGGCTGCTGGAGGCCGTCAAGCAGCAAGTAAAAAATACTCACACACGCTCCCCTCGCCAGCCCGGGATAGTGTTTCAAGCTCTGGATGTAAGTGTTGGACCACTAACATTTGTGTTAAGGAGACATCAAGAATAATTTTAGAAAAATTTAGGAGAGATGAAGAAAGATTGGCTCTTTCTTCCATGGTAGTATTCATGTCTCAACTATGTTTTGTTTTTTTATACCTTTTTCCTTTCTCCAATACTTTTGTGCCTTCCTTTTTAAATTTCCAAAGGCCCTCAGTGAGCGTTTCTGTGGAGAACTGTGTGATGACAAAATGAACCTGTTCTCGTTCTTCCCAGATGAGTACTTTACCTGTTCTGCCGTCTGCCTCAGCTGCAAGTAAGTCATTACAAACATTTCTGAGCATGCAGGACCTTTCCTTTTCTCCACTCTAGATATCAAATTGTCCTGAAATTTTTACACAAGCCAAAATCTGAGAAATTTTAACTGATATTCTACAAAATTCAACAGGGCAGTAATTTCACAAATGTATTTAAGAACTATTGGTGTTGCAGTTAATTCATTACAATGATCGGCGGTGATGAAGCACAATTTAACGCAAGTTTAAAATAGTAGTATTTATTTGCTTGTACTTTTAGGGGTTGTTAAAACAAATGCTAGTATGGTGTTGGAGCTGAAGAACTCATTGCAAATTGGTTCTATTTATCAAAATGTGTTGTTTTTTTTCCTCTATAAAATCTCAGTTTAGGTTTAAGGATTCCGTTACTAGATGAAGATTTTGCTTTGTAAAAAGTGTTGGGGTGTGCTCATAACAAAGAGAGTAAGGTTACTGTCTTCAGAGGTCACAGTACCTGCATGGCTTTGGCAGTGTCTTTTAAGGAGTGGGTACATCCTCGTCCAGTGACCACAATTCGGTTGACCATTACACGGTTGTGCAATCATTCATTGGATGCTGTGTGATACATGGGGCATCAACTTCAATGGTGGATTTGTTGCTGCTGCGATCATATTGTCAGCTCTATCAGAGATGATTCATGGTTCGGACAGTTCATCTCTGCAATATTTACACCAGACAATTGTTTTATTTTTACTTCCGTGGAAGTTTAATTTCTTTTAAAAAAGAAATTTGCCATTCAATACACTGTGATGTCTCCTTCATCACCAGCGTTGGAATTACGAAAGGAAATCAGTTCCAACTTGATTATATGATTATTTTGTGTTAAAAAGGAATTAATGTTTTCGGGTTTCCAGATGAATAACAAGCGTTAATGTTGACAGCCTTAATATTCAGTGCAAAGAAATTGGACTTTCTTTTGAGGGGTTGTATTGGTGATGTAATGTTAATGGTATACAATTTGATGGTTATCATACCATGTATTTTTGCTTATTACTGGTGTAATTAACACAAATGTAGAATCTTATATGCATATCTCAGTCACTGCCTGTCAGACTCTGCAACTTGCGCCATAAGACAAATACCATTCTCCATCATCCCCCAGTAGTGTTTGTAAGATATTTTGATACAAAGAGGCTGCTCAGGGAATCAAACAAACACATTCTCTGGTAGTAAAAAAGTGTCTGCACTTGTTGTCATTCCCATCTATGTAGTTCAAGGTGAACTAGAGTTTTGTTTACAGTTTTTATTTTGAAAGAGTGAATACATTTTCTAGGTCCCTTTATGCCTTCATAGTTCTTTTTAAACAGATGATGCACAGCATTCTTATTTATTTAATTATTTAATTATGATAGAAATACTGTATTATTATTATTTATAATAATAATGAAAAACACCATGTACTTTTCAGTATCATACACGCTAATTTTACATACCAAACTGTGTCACTTCTTTAGACTAAATTTAACATGAAATAAAGGCAACCTGAGTAAAAAAAAACATTTATGTTTTCAATGATGATTTAATTTTCATAGGAAAAAAGTGTTTTCTGTGAATATGAACTACTCTTTTCAGGGCCCACAGCACCATCACGTCAACAGGGCTCAGAATTGGCAGGTTGATTCTGGAGAATGGTGATTTGGATTTTCTTTTCTCAGAATTTAGGTCGTGATTTCTCCACGAGATTTATTTATTTGTTCAATTGCACTGCACTCAACTACATTTTGGAGTTCAGCGGGAAAAAACTCAATATACGATGGTGAAAAATTCAAAAAATATTGAAGTGCTATGGAATCAAGGCATCTTTCAGTTGGGTCCTCTTTCATCTTTTACGGAGTCAAGTGAGAAATTAAAAACCCATGTCTAAATCAATGTACTCTACCTCTGCGTGTACCACAAGAATACATTCTGTGAATCACAAATTGGCTGCCACTTCAGCAAGACAGACATTGCCATGTATTTATCAATACAAAACACAGTTATGCTATTAATTATTGGAATTATTTCTGATTATTGTAGTGCAAATTTGTGGTTTTGCTTTGCTGCTCTGCTAATGTCATAAATTGTTGCTTCCCATCCATATGTTTCTGACATTCATTTTTCTTTCGCTCCTGTGTCAGTGGGATTTTCTTCTGGATTCATTCAGTCTCTATTTTAATGTAGTTTCCCTCATATTTGCTTTTCCCCTCACAAATCTGATGGTCTCTTTCTTGTTTTCACTGTTTGATTCAGTTTTTGCTGCTCTGAATCACATGGTCTAACAGCACGTTCTCAGTTGTTGAGGCAAAAAGTAGGAGCCCCATTAAGAATAAGAAACGGGTCCATTCAGATTAAAAGGATTTTTCACTCCAGCATCAGTGGCATCTGAGCGTACTCCCCCTCTATTATGGATTGAATATTGCTCCTGATAGTTAGAACATGGCACTGATCTTGATTATTAAGTATCATCATTTTAGTAAATTGCACGGTTTTGCAATTTAATTTGCTATTTCCTGCTATTTAGAACTTACTTAATTTAATTAATAAATAAGTCCCTTATTTATTAACCCTCGAAATAAATAAGTCCCACAGTATTATTCACCGTGAAGTATATATTTTGGTCTTAATTCATGTTTGCCTGGGATCTTTCATTTCTGAGGATATGTCTCAGTGTAAATTCTTTTAACTCAAAACAAATCATTCAGCATGTATTTGAATGAAAAGAAATCCCAACAAGCCACACACGAGAGCTTTCTGTCTCTGGCAGAGTGAAATAGCTGTAATTTATCCACACAAGGCAGAAACCTGCTGTTATTCCTAAGGGTGTTAACCGTCTCCCACATGAGAAACACAAAACCTGATCTGCTTTCCATGTTCCCCACTCATGCTGATAATTCAGTGTGTACAAGGAGGGAAATATGTGTGAGAGAAATTACAGCACTGCTTTTGAGATGATTTTGTCCTGTGCGTATTCAATTTTAAGTATGCCACCAACCTTTACAAAATTTGTCTCTTTCTTCAACTTTGAAATCCGTCATTTGGGTCTAAAATTTTTTGCATTGTGTCTCTTTCCCAGCATTCGTTGTAAAAATGGAATGAACCATCTTAGAGACAGAGTCCCCCATGTGGCAGATGGACTGTGCCAGTATGCGCACCAGTACAATAATAAGGTCCTGATCTGTAAGGTAAGACTGACTCCTCACACCCATTGTCCCTGTTAGTAAAGGTGACAGGGACAAGACACAGTTTAAAATAGTATATACATTTACATATTATGTATGTAAATATATTATAATATTATATTTATTTTACAAGTGTTTAAGACTGTGTATTTTTGCATTGTAAAAGAATTGACTTGCATTTTCAACACTGTTCTCATTCACAATTCACAATTCCAGCGGTGCTATGAAGGCGGCAGAGAAGTGATTGTCGTGCCAAAGACGTCAGCTTCCAGTGACAATCCATGGTTTGGACTGGCCAAGTTTGCTTGGTCGGGGTACGTAACTGGGCTCACAGACTCATTAGCACCTCGTCATTGCCTTAAATCATCTCATGTTGGCTGCTCACCTCTGTCTCTCAGCTATGTGTTGGAGTGTGCTAGCTGTGGTGTAATCTACCGTAGCAGACAGTACTGGATGGGAAACCAGGACCCAGAGAGTGGTGTAGTACGATCTGAAGTCAAACACGTGTGGGAGGGGGTGAGTACTCAACAGGGAAATGATTGTTCAAACGTCTGAGTGATGAGACGATTACGCTTACATAAGTATTTTTCAAGGCCAGAAAATGCAGAAACTTCATATGATTAAATGCTTTATGTTAGCAAAGCTTCATGTGTAACAGGTGTAACATTACCCATGACAAAAAATTCAAAAATATAGATGTGCACCATAGGCTTTTTTTTCAAATGATAATTATATGTTTCTCCTGACAGAGCGGTAGTCTGTAGTCTGCTAAGGATGATTCAATGACCCATTGCCCGAATAAAATGTGTTGTTTTAAAGTAACCCTTAAAGATCATGTTTTACAAAGTGCAATCATTTTGTTGTCCACTGAAACTGTGAAAAACATGCTCAACGGGGTAGCATGTGGTGAATACCACCAACTGCTGCATTGTGCACGTGCTTGCTAAAGCAATTTGGCTTTTTGTTACCAACACAATTAAAAGTAATTTCATTTTAAGCTGATAGCTCATAATGTATCTCATTATTGAGCTGATGAATTGTTTGATAAGTTTTGTGAATCCTTACTTAAAGTGAAAATAATTAAGAGAAGTTTGATATGCAAACTTGCAGTTAGCTTTACATAAAATACAAAATAATATAAATGATGGACCTGAAGCAAAAAGACCTTCTCCAGAAGAAAGTAACAAATAATGTGGTTATTAATTGATTGTTCCTATCAGTCTATTTTCTCAATATGTCTCTTGTCCATCACCATAAAATCCTCTTCATCTTTCCTTCAACTGTCAGTCGGACACCTTTCTGACCACCCACCAGAATGCTGCCCAGAGGGTCCTAGATGGGATGAACTACATGATCCAATCAGTGTCGGACTACAGCACAGGTCCCACCAAAGCTGTCACTGCCTGGCTCACTGACCAGGTAGCACCGCTGTACTGGAGACCCAACACAGAGATCACTGTGAGTTTGAAGATCTATAGATAAGAAAATGTTGTAGGGCAGTTCAGATAACGCGGATTAAAGTTGTAATACACTTTTGAAAATATCTCTCTTTTAAATTGTCAACAGCTTACAACAAAGATATTTTTAAACAAATTCTTGGCTTGGTGGCTGCAGTGACAACATTAACATGTCTCTCTTTCCTTCATCGACTCCTCCTCCTCTCCCCATTAGACCTGTCACGGCTGTCAGAAGGTGTTTGTGGAAGCGGAGAGGAAACACCACTGTCGATCATGCGGTGAGGGGTTCTGCCATCCCTGCTCCAGCCACAGGATGCCTGTGCCAGAGAGAGGCTGGGGCACCGGACCTGTCAGGGTCTGCCTGGCCTGTTATCGACAAGGAGGGCCAGCTGACACTAACAGCCAGGGTAAAACACTCCAACTAATTACTGGACTTCAACCAGACAATTTGTCTTAAATTACCTAAATTTAATTTTCACAAGGCAACATGTTATATTACATGGATTCATCAGCGCGACTGTTGGCATCCTTTTCCTGCTATTTAGAACTTACTTAATAGGTGGCTAAGTCACAAGTTCCATCACGATACGGTATTGTATTGATTCTTTGGACAAAGGTACCATATTTGCCGATATCACAAAGTCTGCCATGATACGATTACAGTTCGATTGGATTCAGGAGCCTGCGGTCGATTTCAGATGATTTTAAGTACCCATTAACAAAATTGGTTGAATTTCAAAGAAAAGAAAAAAATATTAAGGAATTTTGACATTTTTTGAAAATGTTATGCTTAAATGTAATAATAACAAAAAAAACAAAGACATATTTTTCATGTTTAGGTACAATTTCTTTTTTTCTTATAAGTTAACATTAAGGATCCCTGATTACCTTTAAATTATGAACATAACTGTCTACATTTAAGTTCCATGTGATAGGTGCTGTGCTCAGTTGTTTCGAGGGAATTCAATTCTGAGTGTTTTACATCTTACAGAGCAAAATATCAACAAAAAGCTGATGTTTTCTGTAACAGGGTAGCCGCGGGGTCTTAAAAAGTCTAAAATCCAATAACCTGAATTTAAGGCCTTTTAAAGTCTTCCATTTTAATGAAACGCCTCAAAAACAACTCTGGCAGGTATTTAAAATTAAAAAATGTTACTTTCATTTAATAAAAGAAATTCATTGTCTTGCTTTTAAATATTTTGATTTTAAGCTTGGAGTAAAAAAACTATAATGATCAGTTTATCCTTTACGGTTTGTTACGGCTCTTAGTTCTGTTTTAGACGGAACCAAAATGCCATACCTGTGCTCCCCGGATAGAATTTGTCAAAACACCCATTCACCTGCAGTCAAGGGGTGTGGTGTACTGGTTTTGTGTGGAGAGTAAAATGCTAATGTTGCAGACATTTATTTCCTCAAACTGTAAGTCACAGTAATTAAACTGGGAAAGTTAGTAAATGCAAATTAACTAACTTATGGTTGGAGAACAATCAATTTAGTGCCTGGTTGAAGCCGTTGCCTGAAAGCTTTTTGAAGCCCGCTGCAACTTCTGCAAGACAAATCTGGAACTTGGAACATTGGGCATCGTCTCTGGAGTCGTATGCCAAATCAGAAAAAGTATAAAGTGGTTTTAAACAAACAGCAACAAACACCTGCAATCAGTGAGTGTTGTTCAATGTCTGGACCTAGAGCTTTAACAACCAATCGACCTACGGACAGCGCATGGAGCTATACCAACGCCAAAAGCTGAGGTACTTTACACACTGTCGCGAACCATTAGTCATAAACCAGCAATGACAACATTGATAACTTTGGAACAGTTGGAAAAACTGCTAGAAACAATGTGTTTCACCGAATAAATTGATCTACTTTGCAGGTAATTCTGGGGTTCTGAATTTCTTTCATATTCTTAATACTTTAAGATTGGAATTGGAATTGTCCAATTTGTGTTATGATAGAGCTCAGCGTCTCATTAACAAAAGGTTATCTGACAAATATATGTCTAGTGAAATAGTTTATTTGTATATAGTCATCAATGCTAAATACGTTAGCATGTACATGGCAATTCCCACTATATGTTATCATTGAGTTAACGGACCAAGCGCTAATTATTTTCCACATTGTTGTAGGGCAGTAAACATTCAGACTGCACATGGAAGCTTTTATGTCTGTTTTGAAGAACAGGTTTATCCACCAAAATGAACGCTAACGTGGGAGGGAACGGAGGCTGTGTGAAACACGGCAAGCATGTTCTAGTGGTAATATCAAAATAAAGGCGGATTTTAAAAAAGACGATATATCCGTATTTTGACTTTCCATCGATTTGATTGGATCGTTGGATCGACAAAACAGATATACCGATATGGATCGATGAATCATTACAGCCCTATTACTTAGAATTCCAAGTTTCTCAAAATTGATTTAAATAAGCATTCAAATATTTTACAATTTGTCAATCACTGATCAACAATGACTTTTAAAACCAACTGCCAAAATTTTGTAGGTCTTTACTTTGCTGCCAACACAGCTCTTCTGTTTCTGTCATAAGTCTTTCAACCTGCAGCTCCATTGAGGAGAGCCAAGCTAACGTTTCATCGTCCAGGTCAATCAGACCTCGTTCACCATTTGGTGTCCGTCTTTTCGGGCAACTGGTGATTATGTGCTCAACTGTCTGTTTTGGGCCCCCACATTGCAGGAGGCAATATCAGCGAGACCCAACGTCTTCATTCATCTCACGGGTCGCTCCCTGTTGTTGGGGTGGAACATTGAAGATGTTGTCTTTCCCAAGCTCAGCCTCGGAGGCCAGTTCCTCAGGTATGAGGGCAGGTTGTTCATGTCTTCAGAGAGGCCCTCTTCTGCTGCTTCCCAAAATGGCTTACTGAGTAGTTGCACAGCATCTCCCCAGTGAAGCTCACCATGTGCTTGTCTGGGATGGTGTCCAGAAGCTTCATGTGTAGTCCACTCAGCCAAACAGTATCGTATGCAGCTGTGAGGTCCAAGAACAAAGCACCAGCCTTCTCCCATGCCTGGGAGCAATCCTCTATTCTTTGTGTTGTATGGGACACAGAGCAGTGAGATGTGTCTGTAACCCTTGGGGTCATCGCTCGGGTTATTGGCTTCCGCAGAGCAATCACCTTGGCACGGCTCCAGGTCTTCGGCAGCTTCACCCATCGGAGACACATGGAGAGGAAGGAACATAAACTGGAAGTTATCTTCTTGCCTTGATGTTTTATGTATTCCGGTTGGATGCTGTTGATACCTGGTGTCTTGCCATTTTTCAGCCGCTGGATAAGTTGCCAGATTTTTTCTGTTGTGAATTCCTGGGATAGGTTCGAGTCGCAGCCCGTTGCCCTTTGCGGCTCAAGGACTCTTACCTATGTTGTCCTGGTGAAGTCCTTGTCTGCATTAGGGAAGCGGCCATTACTCTTACAGTTGTGATGCAATAGAATTTGCAGTGATGGGACATTGTGCTGGAGTTGTAGACCTGCCCATCAGCTTTTTCATGGTCTGCCACCCCCGATGGCTGGAGTGTGTGAAGTTAGTTGATTCCACTGTCTCTTTCCATCTAAGGCTGCGTTTCTCATTTAGTCTGCAGATAAGCTCATTTGCTACTTTGTACCTGTCTTCGCTGGGTTGTGATTCTGTATGGGCGCGAAGAAGGCCTTCACATTCATCATCGCAGCAGGGAACATAGGCTTTACGTACACCCCGGGGGATGTTCCTCTTGGCAGCGGCTGGCAGAACCTTGCAGTATGAGTCATAGGCGTTTGTTCATGTTGGTGGAGCTCGGGGATTGTAGTCCAGCAGCTGCCTTGCTCACTTGTTTTGTGAAGCCTGCCCAGTTTGCTTTCCGGAATTCCACCTCTTGGCGTTTTTGCCTTCCACAGACTGGATCAGAGATTGAATGGTTATGATCGAGGAAACCTGTCAAGGATACATCTTACCGTGAGCGGTTCGTTGTCACAGCATTTTCTAAAGGCAAGGTCCGGGTTGGTGGTGCTGTTCCAGCGTGTATTGTAGAAGGTGCGTAGCTCCTTTGGATTGTATAGGAGAGTTGCATTGGCAGTCAAGGCCCATCTGCCAGGATGTCACCATTGATGTTAGAGCTGCTGTAGCTCCAGTCCGTATGGTAGCTGTTGAAAACACTAGCATACACGGAAGGGGCTGGGACATCTGGCAGAGATGTTAGGTTCAACTTAATCGGAGGCGGCTTGTAGATGTTGACAATGGTAGTGTCTTGTACTTGGGTTGTAATCCATTCTACCTCGACATCCTCTGGGGAATGTGCAATGGTTGAACATGCCAATTCATTACGAACAAACGTAGCTAGTCCAAGGTGTTTGTCATTGGTGTAAGCAGAGTGTACCCAGGAAGCTTAAGGAGGTTCATGTTTTCAGTGTGAGTCTCCTGCAGTAGAACCATAATCGACAATAATGACATTGAGCTTAGCAATGGTGAAGCTTTCAATGTTTAGCTGCAGTGATACTAAGCCAGCTTGGCTTTTTGCGGTCTTAAAGACATTAGGGGGCGACCGTGGCTCAGTTGGTAGAGCGGTTGTCAACTTATCTGAAGGTCAGTGGTTCGAACCCTGGCCACTGCAGTCCACATGTCGAATTGTCCTTGGGCAGGAAACAACCTCAAGTTGCTCCCAATGGCTGTTCCATTGTTGTGTGAATGATGGCGTGAACGGTTACCGCTCCTGATGATCATGTGTCCATTTACCATTTTACATTAGTTTTGCCTCTGTGGGCTAATGAACCTGTAAGTTACTCGTAGAGGCTGTATTTGTCTCCTCCAACACAGCCCTGAGATGCACTGTGTCCTATAAATGAAAACTTTTCTACAGTATGTAGCTCTTCTTGTGGGAATGGACAACACAGGCTAGCATTCACTCGTTCCAACACAACATTGAGCCTTGGCAGGCCATGCCCCCATCACTGGTTCACCAGTTGTCCTTCCATTGACCACCAGGACCACACGAGAAGACCTTCAGTTTTCGGAGATGCTATCAAACCTTTTCAAAATCTTAGAGATCCTCCAATCTGCCCATTTTCCCTGCTGGCAACATACGTATCATTTCAGGATAAATAGTTAATTTGGTGTCTAACATATCCCACCTACTAAGAGGTGACCCATTGTAATTAGAGAATCATTGTTAGCCTGACTGTGCCTGTCGGGGGTTTTAATAATATGGCTGATTGGTGTAAATGCATAGGGGCCAAATCCAGATTGTACTCTAGGAAAAGACAAAAGCACTTTCCCTGACTGTCCATGTCTCTCACTGTCTGTCTTTCTGTCTGTCTGTCTTTCTTTCTCTCTCTCACACACATTCTCTTCAGTGTCTAAGGTGGAGCCTCGTGGTCTGATAGCTCGCAGAGTGACAGAGGTGGCCCAGTCTACACTGGACATGGTCTCCACAGCTGTGGACTATCCTCTCTGTGAGTTCAGCTACATTTTGCCAGGACAAATTTTGTCTTCAGCTGGGTGTGTATTATCTTTGGCTAGTCTGAGGGCAGGAAAAATTACTTCTTTCAACAAATTTTCACATTTTAGTGATAACAACATTCATTCATTTTTCACTATTCATTCATCTCACTTAATAAATGAGGTGGATGTACAGAAACCCTGGTGTCTGAGGTGATTGCTTAGCTGACCGCACACAAAAAACGTAATAATCCATCGGAGCTGTTTAATGCCTGTTTGCAGACTTACATCATAAACATTAATGAAGCGTACGATGGGATCTCATAAAAACCTTTATAGTCCCCCCTGTCATATCAAACACTATTTTTGTTATAACTTTACCCTTCTGTATTACCCCCTCAGGTTTTATGAAGGATGTGGCTAGGCCAGACTACTGGGTGCCCGACCAGGACATCACCCAGTGCCATCAGTGCTCAAAAACCTTTACCCCGGCAATGTCCAAGCACCACTGTAGGGCTTGTGGACAGGGTGTGTGTGGCCCCTGTTCCACACACATCAGGCCTGTGCCTTCCCGAGGCTGGGACCACCCGGTCAGAGTGTGTGACAGCTGCCATTCCAAAACAGAAAGTCTGTGAGCTTTTTAACCGGGGGAACTTCTCAAAGTGCTCTTTGGTCTTCCTTGGATGACCCACAAAATACTCTACGTCTTCTCGTCACTGCTGCTCCAAGAGGACGCGGCAGGTTGATCATACGGCACCAATTGGAAGAACTTACATGACAGTGGATAGGAAGCCTTCAATTGGGCCCCAGTCAGATCTCTTTTTCTTTTTTTTCAGTGCTGACCTACAGTCAGTGGTCCATCTCATCTGCTTTTTCTTGATCAACAGATTCTTTAGCGGTAAACAGGTAGGTCACTACAGCCCCACCGCACCGTCCCACTGGATGGAAGCTAGACATGTGATTTTAATTGACTTGTAGAAATGGGAGAAGATGAAGACATAGACACTTCTCATTTCTCCTACCATTCCTCCTGCTCTCAATTGCAATCTAGTTTTGACTGTTTCCACAGTTTTGTTGTCACAGCATTCTCAATTGAATGATTTGTTAAATGAAAGGGATTGACCGAGGGACTTTAATGTGTAATGTATTTTAAAAAACCTCTATTTCAAAGTGTATTGAGCCATCTCAACAATGTGTCTCTGCAAAGCTCTCAGTGTGAGAGATGACTCTTATCTTGTCTCCTTATAGTCTTTTCTTGTCTCCTTATAGTCTTCCTCTCTCTCCGTCATACAAAAGTCCAGACCGTTGGGAAAACACAAGGTAGTTCAGACTTCTGGGTGGGAAAAGTTGTATTTTACTATCACGCAAAATGGAGAATCTTGAACTACAGAGGCTTGTGCCTCTAGGTAGGGATAATTATGTTATATAATTAAGGTAATAATGTTTGATTTTGGAGAGTTTTCTGTTTTTGCAGGAAGGAATGAGATTAATTGTGCCTAATTCCACATAACTGTAATTTACAGCCTCTGACCTAAACCCAGTTTTTATCCACACATTGGTGAATTAGATGGGAAAAGAAATATGTTGCATTTACAGACATTCCAACAACATATGGAAATATATGCGCACTGATTGAGGTTTTTGATGAGCCACTGATGCATCATAAAGTTCTCTTAATAGACTGAAACTAATAGACTGGACAACTCAGTTATTTGGATCTATGAAAGGGTCTCAAACAGGTGCAGTGTGAAATAAGGAGTTCTATGAGTAACATACACGATGCATTCATGCAATTTTTCTCTGTCTATACATTTTCATTTTAGTCTTAATGTTTTTCAGTGGAATCTATAAATTGACAATCAATGCTTGTGTTTTTTAATCAGGCTTGTTCAAATAAAGAAAACAATCACAGTCATATGTCTGCACAAATATGTTTAGTCATTTATAGCCCTTATTTCTAATCTCTCCCTACTCACAATTCATGTTTAATTTGGAAAATGGGATTACTCACAGGATGTAGATTTTCCTTTCTAGCTCATGGAAAAAGATTTAACTTTTAATTTACAGCAAGAGACTTTTTCTATGCATCCTCTTCTTCCTCACCTTTTTTTTATTTTTACAATATTCACAGTTTAATTAATTAGGCTAAAAAGAGATAATGCTCTAATAAAGTTAAGATGAATCTCAATTTTTCCAAATTCAAACGCATAAAGAAATTCCAGTTTTGAAAATTCTTCTACAATCTTGTTTTTATGGTTTTATATTCAAAAACAAAACAAAATAAATACAGAAAACACGTACTTGTTTATTATTGTTTAACAAATCTGACATTTTATTCCTGCAGTCACAAGACACATTGCACACGGACAGAAGAGACTTGTTGCTGAGATTTAAGAAAAAAGACTTCCACTGGTGACGCAATTAAATTTGATATTTTCAAGTCAAATATTAGACTTGATAATATTTAATTTAATCATGTGTTTCCAATAAATCATTCTCCCTTTACAGCTGTAGACTGCTATTCCCTGATATAGCACACATTAGTTGGAATAACTATATGGAAGGAAAGAAACAAAATTTCAAACTGTATATCAGAATGAAATGATACAGATCTATAGATATAACACTTCATTGGTTTTGAGCTCTGGGTTGTTGATCAAAGTCCTTTTTTAGAAACTTTTCTATGACATGAAGTTGCTCCATACTCATTCTTCTACTGAGCAAATCTACTACTTTTCACTTTACCTCGCTTTGAGACTTGTTTATTGTCAAAGTCTATGAATCTGAGAGGGTGCATTTGTGCACCCTGCATTTGGTGAAGTTCAGTAGAAGGTTGTTCTGTTGCTTGCACGATCAGGCGTTCAGGTTTTGTAATTGGTTGGACCTGAGAGAAAGCATTTCTTTCAGCCTTGTTTCTGGAAGCTGAGCCTTTTTTTGTCTAAAAATAATCTTTTCAAGCATATTTTGCTTTACAAAAGTAATCTAATTTTAGAGACTTCATATAACTTTATTTAATAACATTATAGATAAAAAATAACATTATTCAATATGATATCCCAACTAATAATGAGTACACACACTCACAAACATTGCACAATAACAATGACAGATTCTAATTGTGTTATGTTATGGCTCACAAACACATGACAGAAAAATAGAAAAGGCAGTTCATCATGAAGCTTGCCTTCATAATGTTATGATCAGAAGCAGACTTTTCCCTCTATTATGCTGTTTGAAGAAGTGCAGAACGGTGATGTCGTGGTTAGCACTGTTGCCTAACAGCCATAAGGTTGTGGGTACCAATCAACCATTGCCAAACGGCAGCCCCCGACTAAACCTGCAGAGGGAACGAGGTTATAGAAGTTGGATGCCTGAAGAAATTGTGTCTTATTAATCTTTTTTAGTTCTTTTTCACAAATTATTAATCTTACAATGTATGTCTATATTCTCAGAGTCAGCTCAATCAGTGGCCTGAGTACAAATTTTAATTAAGTATCTTAAATAAAGATACTTAATTAATAGCTTGTAATAAGTATAACTGGCTTAAATTTGGCCTCTTCTGTTTAGCTTTAAGGCACATTAAAAGGCAGCACATTACATTCTTTCAGTGGCTAGACTTTTAAGCCTGATCTAAGAATTCTAGCCAGGCTTTATTGGCTTACCCCAGTCACACTTTAGTTGATAATTATCAGGCTGTTTGATTATATTAAGAGTATTTGGCTTCTGTCTGGCATGGCTTTAGCAGTGTGCTGTTGCTCCAGATGAAATAAATTATCCCGTGTGCTGTTGTTACTGTGTGTGATCTCCCAATCCATAGTGAAATAATTCATTTCGAACTACTAGATTGAACGGGAGTCATTTATTCCATCAGTCAAACCACCAGACTTATTAGTTTTCTCTTCGGCCCTCGGCACAAAGACCAGGATGTGAGTGTCGCTACTGGAGCCGGAGGAGAGCAGCACTTGATGCGATTGTTAGAGCCCACTTTCTGTCAGAATCCTGAGGAGGATATTTCACCCAATCATTTACACTGAGTCATTATCAACTCACTGACAAGTTTGGGGAAATTTCTTCCTATCAAAAATGAAGAAGATTTCAGGGACATAGAAGCAATGGAAAAAAACATAAAATTACTCCATACAGCTTTTACAGCTTAAAATAAATTGCCACAACTCCAGATTGATCCAGAGATACATTATTTACAACAGTTTTTAAACTGAGATATTCACTGTAAACTTAAACTTTTCAAACGCCGTACCTGACGAAGATGCATAAGCTTGAACACTTTGCAGCATTGAAAAAAATCTCACAAATCTCAATCTCTACATATCTAAGGAGTCACACATAAATTCTCACTGAGAGTGTTCACCTTCCTCAAACAGGCAAAAACTTTAACCTTAGAATATTTCCATGAAGTTTCCAGCTTAAGGCATCTTTTCAAACCAGTGTGAGATCTTGGGGCCTCTGGGAACTTACGTAACTTGAGTAATTAAATACGAGCTTTATGTTAGTTTTTCATTGATCTTTTTAATACTTTATACAGGTACCCTTCTTCTGCTGTTTAGGAGAATGCTGAATTTTGTTTTTGCTGTTAAACTCCAGGAATTGTTTGTGGACTAAGATACGTTGTGGAATAAAGGTGAGCAGATGATGACATTATTTTTATTTTGAAACAAACATTTGTGCTGGGTGTTGTGAGTACAGACCACTTGTCATTTCTTCTCATGAAATTAAAAATCATATTAATACACTTTATGGATTAGAGGGGAAGATCTTAAACAGAACCATTTAAACAGAAAGGGTCTCACCAGATTCCCCGTGTGTTACATTAGGAAAATTTAAAACAAGTAAAAGCAAGATCTAAGAATTCTATCAAGAAATAAAAATCAAATGATTTGCTGATATTTAACGATTTACTTTATGCTGAGACATGTGGAGGAAAAAAGTACTAAAAGGGTGTGCAACAGATTTCAAGCTGCACTTACAACATTCTTCCTATAATTCAACCAACCAAGTATTTTTTTTCAAATGGGGACTGAGTTCCCTCTTGTGATCCAACAGCCTCTATGTTAGATGATTAAAATTGCAAGTCATGCTTAATTCCTAACAAGTTTTTTTTTCCTGCCTCTGCACTCGAGGTTGAATGGTCCATGTTGTGATTGCCTTGTTTCTACACATGGGGGCGCTATATAAGCAGAAATGCTGCGGCTGCAGCATAGTAGACTACACGCTGCTCGCTGTCCTGGGTGAGTCCGTGCAGGAGATTTTATTATAATAGTATTTGTAGGACAGAAATACACATCTTCTTTGCCCTCTTCATTACCAGAGACAAAGATGGGGCAGAGGAATACACACCTAGTGTTGTAATCCACAACGGCTTAGAAAGGGTTCCATGTTAAAGCCATCAGAGGTGAATGGTCATGTATTATTACAGACGTGTGTTAATACAGTGATGATGTCGTAAACTATAATGCATCATCACTATCACTTTCTTATAGTGTGATTACATAAGCATTCACTCTCATATTCACACACCATTGCCAGGGCCTCACTTGTTGCCTCACAATAATAGATCAGGAGAAATTTGAGGGTTTACTCTTGTTATTGATAATCCGTCACACAGATTATGCTAGAAAATGAGTCTGCAAGTAATTAAGCCTGTGAATATGCACTGGCTTGCAGACGTGTTGGTTCCATCTCTTCTAGGCCAATTGGGTGTGACAAATCATGCTGTATTAAAAAAAATACATGACTTACGATTGTTCTTGGAATTGAGTAAAGCAAGAAATGAGTGAGTGGGAGCAGATTGGCTCTGGTTCTCTTTGGTACCCACCACTGAGTGACAGCTACTGTAACGGAGCTGGTAGTGTGTGTTTATTGAGTGTGTGTTTGTGCGAGTGTAGGTCTGGACAAATTATGTGGAACATGGGTTCCTTCTTGAACATTAACTGCCACAAATTTTTACCAACTGGACAAAATATAAAATGAACAAATTCAGGATGTCTGGGGATCCTTTGCACGTAGTACCGTGGATCAACAGACACTTTTTGCCTAAGTGGATGATCACTCTCAGTTTGTCAGTTTTTCTGCTCAAATATGTTTTATACAATGTAATTGTATACACTACCTGTTTGAAATGATTTATGTATTTTATATATTATTTATATGACTGGTGAAATGCATAATCTGCTCATTTTGAAATTATTAAGAACCCTTCCCTTTCTTTAGCCTTATGCTATAAACGTTTCAATTCATTTTTTCCCTCATCAGTCCATAATCCATATCTCATAACAACAAAGCAAAAACAGAATTTTTGAACTTTTTGGAAATCTACTAACAAAGTAACTCTGAAATATCACTGAAACAAGTTTTCAGACTCTCTATAGTTGAAGCACCTTTGGCAGTGATTACAGCCTCCTGTCTTTTCTGCCATACTTCTCTGCAGGTCCTCAGGCTTTGTCAGAGTGGATCATGACGGCAGATGGTCCAAATTCCAGGTCTCTTCAGAGTTTGGATTCATGGGTGGTCTCAAGGACCTTCATACAGTTGTCCCAAAGCCACTACTGTCTTGTTGGAAGGGGAACCTTCGGGCCAGTCTGAAGTTCTGTGTGCTCTGGACCAGGTTTTCATTAAGGGTATTACTGTACTTGTCTCTGGTCAGCTTTCCCCCATCCATTACCAGTCTCCCAGTCCCTTCTGCTGAAAAACCTCCACAGCATGACGCTATCACCACTACGTTTCACTGCTGTGAAGGTAGTGGGCAGGTGATAAGCAGTTCCTGGTTTCCTCCAGATAGGATGCTTTGAATTGAGGCCAAATAGTTCAATGTTTTTCTCATCAGACCAGAGAATCTTGTTTCCAACAATTTGAGAAGCCTTTATATGCTTTTCTGCAAACTCCAACTGGCTTTCCTGTGTCTTTCACTAAGGGAAGCTTCCGTCTCGCCACTCTGCCCAGAGTGGTTGACCCTCTGCAAGTTCCTACCATCTCCACACAGGATCTCCGGAGCTCAGCCAGAGTGATCATGGGGTTCTCTATCATATCTCTTACCAAAGCTCTTCTTCTGTGATCGCTCAGTGTGAAGAGTTCTGGTTGTTCCAAACTTCTTCTATTTGAGAATAATGGAACTAATGAAGCTTCCAAATAGGAGAATAATGTCCTATTTGGAATTTTCATTGTAGCTCGGCAGACAGTTCCTCCATCGTCAACGCTTTTTTTCTTATATACATTGTCAGCTTATGTAAACAGGTGTGCGCTTCTCAAAATCCTGTCCAATAAACTAGATCTACCACATGTGGGCTCCAATCAAGCAGTAGAAACATCTCAAAGATGATCTAGAGAAATAGGAGGTACCTGAGTTAAATTAGCATATTAGTAAGAATAGCAAAGAGTCTGAAAACTTATGTCAATGTGATATCTTAGTTTTTCTTTTTTAATAGATTCAAAAAGATTTCTAAAAATTCAGTTTTTGCTTTGTTATTATGGGGTATGGAGCATGGATAACAAAATGTGAGAACAGTGGAGCGGTCTGAATCTTTTCTGAATGCACTTTACATCATGATAAATAAGAAGATGTGAACTTACATCTTACCTCTGAAGTTAGTTTGACTACTCAAGGTGCTTTACAACACAAGCCAGCATTGATCCATTCTCACTCATTCGTACAGATGTAGTAGAGGCTACCATCAAATGCTCCACCTGCTCCTCAGAGGAGGTAAGTACTGGATTTATGCAATCACTCACACAACATTGGAAGAAAATTGGTGTTCATTGTCCTGCTCAAGGATGTTGTCTGCAGGGTCTTGGGATCGAACTACCGACCTTGTGATAAGAAGCTCCAACTGCCACAGCCACCCTCAGTTGTTGAACTTATACTTGACTCCTGTGTGTGAAATGTGGCCCTATAATGCTTCCTGATTTAGAAAAAAACTTAATTCGACTCTGCTTCAAACAAGTGCTTTAATCGTTATATCTTAACATTCATATATTTACAAACACACACACACATAAAACTATGTCGGACTCCGTAGTTTTCTCTGGACCCCTCCCCAATCCGACCAGCGATAACATGTTTAGCCGCATGTCGTCGTTCAACCGCTGGTTGTCGAGGTGGTGTCCAGCAAACGACGTGGGCCTGGTAGACAATTGGCAAACTTTCTGGGGAAAGCCTGGTCTGATTAGGAGAGACGGTATCCATCCTACTTTGGATGGAGCTGCGCTCTTATCTAGGAATCTAACAGAGATTATTAGGCAAGATCAAACGTGACGTCACAGGGTTGAGACCAGGAAGCAGAGTCGCAGTCTTACACGCCTCTCTGCGCCTCCTTTAGAATCACCCAGCCCAAAACCCATAGAGACTGTCTTTCCCCCGACCACCTTCATTATTCAAGTCAAATTACAAAATGATTTTACACAAAAACCTAAAAAAAATTAAAACATCCAAGAATGTAGTTAATAATGAATATATAATAAATTGTGAACTCCTGAATATTAGATCTTTAGCATCTAAAACAGTTTTAGTAAATGATCTTATTCTAGATCATCATATTGACTTATTCTGTCTGACGGAGACCTGGCTGTGTGAGGCGGGATATGTAAGTTTAAATGAATCTAGCCCCGCTACTCATATTAATACTCACATACCTAGAAGCACAGGCCGAGGAGGTGGAGTTGCAGCCATATTTAACTCCAGTTTACCATTAAATCCTAAACCCAAACCTGACTGTAACTCATTTGAAAGCCTTACTCTCAGTTTTACAAATCCAACCTGGAAGCATCAACCGCCATTCTTATTTGTCATAGTGTATTGGGCTCCTGGCCCATACTCCAAATTTTTAAATGAGTTCTCTGATTTTCTATCAAACCTAGTCCTTAAGACAGATAAATTAATTATATTAGGTGACTTTAACATTCACATAGATAAAGACAGAGATAGTCTCGGTGCCGCGTTTAACTTAATATTAGACTGTGTTGGTTTCAGTCAGTGTGTTAATGAGCCCAATCACTGTTTTAATCACACCCTGTATTTAGTCCTGACTTTTGATATTGATATTGAAAAACTAAAAGTTCATCCACAGAATCCTCTGCTTTCGGACCAATGTTTGATAACTTGCAATGTTAAATCACTCGCCAATAGAAAAATCTTTCTACGCTAGAAATATATCTGAAGAAGCTGTAATAAAATTTAAAGAAGCTATTCCATCAGCCCTGAGTTCAGTTGCATGTTTCAACTTAAAAGAATCTGACTCTAACGTTTCTTCTGGGCAAATTGATTATTTCGTCGATAGGGCTGCAAGCTCACTGAGATTAACTCTGGACACTATCGTCCCCCTAAAAAGAAGAGTGTGAAACAGAGGAGAGCAGCTCCATGGTTTAACAACCTGACTCGAAACCTCAAACAAACAAATCACAAACTAGAAAGAAAATGGCGTCACACTAAACTTGATGAGTCCCGATTAGCCTGGAAAGATAGCATTGAAAAATATAAGAGAGTCATCCACAGCGCCAGAGCGGAATATTAATCTGCACTGATAGAGGAAAATAAAAACAACCCCTGGTTTTTGTTCAGCACTGTAGCAAGGCTGACTGACAATCAGAGTTCTATTGAGCCCCGTATTCCTAGAACCCTTAGTAGCGATGACTTCATGAGTTTCTTTAATGACAAAATTATAAGTATTAGGGACAAGATCCATAACCTCCAGCCTTCAATTGGCTCAAGTTTACACCCCAGGACTATGTGCTTGGAAACAACAGATAGACCTGGAGCAGATCTAGACCGCTTTATTCCCATTGATCTGAAACAATTAACTTCCCTTATTTCCTTATCCAAAACAACAACCTGTCTCCTAGACCCTATCCTAACTAGTCTACTTAAAGAAAGTTTACCCTTAGTCAGCAACTGTCTATTAGAAATCATCAATCTATCGTTGAATTCAGGCCCCGTACCAAAGTCCTTTAAAATAGCCACAATCAAACCGCTGCTTAGAAAGCCGACTCTTGATCCAGAGGCTTTAGCAAATTATAGGCCGATATCTAACTTTCCCTTCCTCTCTAAATCTTAGAGAAAGTGGTGGCCGAACAATTGTGTGATTTTCTGCGTAAGAATAGTTTATTTGAGGATTTCCAGTCAGGTTTTAGAGTTCACCATAGTAGAGAAACCGCACTGGTCAAAGTTACGAATGACCTTTTAATAGCATCTGATGAGGGACTGGCCTCTGTTCTGGTCTTGTTGGATCTTAGTGCTGCATTTGATACTAATGACCACCAAATTCTAATACAAAGACTTGAAAACCTAATTGGCATCAATGACATTGCATTAAATTGGTTTAAGTCATATTTATGTGACAGATCTCAGTTTGTATCTGTTAACAATGAATGCATAGTAAAGTTACCCACGGAGTTCCCCAGGGATCTGTGCTTGGGCCAATATTATTCTTACTATATTTGCTTCCTTTAGGCAACATTATCAGGAAACACTCCATAAACTTTCACTGTTATGCAGGTGACACACAATTGTACTTATCAATGAAACCAGGTGAATCTAATCACTTATCCAATTTAGAGGCGTGTCTCAAAGACATTAAGACTTGGATGACCTGCAACTTTTTATTATTAAATTCAGATAAAACTGAAGTTATTGTGCTGGGACCCAAGCACTTTAGAAACAATTTATCTGATGATATATCTACTCTGGATGGTATGACCTTGGCCTCCAGCACCACTGTGAGGAACCTGGGAGTTATCTTTGATCAGGATATGACCTTTGACTCCCATATAAAACAGATTTCTAGTACTGCCTTTTTTTCATCTGGGTATTGCATTTCTAAAATACGACACATTCTGTCGCAAAAAGATGCAGAAAAGTTAGTTCATGCATTTGTTACTTCCAGGCTGGATTACTGTAATGACCTACTAACAGGTAGTCCCAATAAGTCTCTGAAGCCCCTCCAGGTGATCCAGAACCCTGCTGCACGTGTGCCAGAACCAGAACCAAGTTAAGAGAACATATCTCTCCTGTATTAGCTTCCCTTCATTGGCTCCCGGTAAAATCTAGGATCGAATTCAAAATCTTTCTGCTCATGTACAAAGCCCTTAACGGTCAGGCCCCAATGTATCTGAAGGAGCTCATAGTTCCATATTGTCCAATCAGAACTCTGCGCTCCCAGCATGCAGGGTTACTTGTAGTCCCTAGAGTCTCCAGAAGTAGAATGGGAGCCAGAGCTTTCAGCCATAATCAACAATAATCATCATCATGAGTATCACAAGATACTCATGATGATGATTATTGTTGTTATCATTATTATTATTATTGTATAGTGTTTCCCATAAGCTATCGCCAAATGTGACATTAATATTAATGTTATTATCAACCTGGGATCCCTGCTACTGCCGCAGCCCGACAATGGAGAGGTTGAAGAAAGTGGATTATAGCTGATATCGTTGCTGCTTTCCCCCCCGTCTTTAATTTTCCTCCCCCTTCTCTCTGTCTCTCTTTTCAAACCACACCGGTCATGGCAGTAGGCCGTCCACCCTGAGTCTTGGATCTGCTCAAGGTTTCTGCCCGTTAAAAAGGCATTCTTTTCTCGCCATTGTCGCCAAGTGCTTGCTCACGGAGGAATTTGTTGGGTCTCTGTAGATAATTATATAAAGAGTTTGGTCTAGACCTGCTCTTTCTGGAAAACACCTTGAGATAACTGTTATGAATTGGCGCTATATAAATAAAGATTGATTGATTGACATAAACACACATAAACACACATAAACACACTCCCACACACACAATCACACATACAACACACACAATCTCATTTGTGGAGGCCTGTTTGCCCAGAACACATGTATTAAAATGGATCACTTCTTTGAGGGCCTTGCTCTCAACATTTATATTACTGCCCCTGTCCGGCTTTTATGACCAGATGTGTAGTAAACGATAGACAAGCTGCTGCACTTATCAATAGCAAACACATGCAATTAACCAATATAATTGGTTTGTCCCAGCTCCAAGACCTGCAAGGTCACATTGCCCACTCTATAGCAATTGCAATGGCAGCATTAGACCTAACGAGAGAAGCCGTGTTTGCGTGTGTGTTTGTTAGTGTGCGTTTGTGTGTTTGATTGAGTGGTGGAAAAATAGGCTATATGAGATACATTATCCTGTGCTGACCTGACAATCTAGGCACAGCCCATTACACAAACACCATCACTAAGTCTACCCTCATGCTGTCTTTCATGGAGACACACTCACACTGGACGCCTATCCTTCTTAGGCGTAAGTAACATGATCCTAAGAGTTGAAGCGGAATCAACCCTCATTTTGCGGAAATGCAATAAAAACATTGAGGAGACACAGAAGCAGCAATAATTGCAATCACAGCCCACATTAGTGCCACTATGAGCTGCAATGAGTCACACCTCAAAAATAAACAAACACTGTCACTATTGTGTAATATGCTGAAAGTGCTCAATTCTTAATGAGTATAACACAAAATATGCTTTGAATTTAAACCTGTTTGGCAGAAAATACAGTAGGCCTTTCTAACAACATGAAGAATACACACACACAAACATTATTTCTATATTCTTCTTCTTATTGAACATTTATTTCTATGCACAAGAGGCAGTTTATGCATACTAAGGCACTTTTCAGCTGATATAAATGAATCTTTTACTGTGTTGCCATGACAAACAAGCTTCTCCATCTCCTATGTCGGTTGTTTCAACCAACTTTATTGTGCAGTAAAATGTACAGTGCAGGAGAAAGACACTGTGGTTCAACAGCAAGGTTGTTTCATTGAATGCTTTCTTGGGGACAGCATAAATGAAGATTGTTATGATAGTAATATGTTGTTTGAGAGTAAGTTATGATTAGATGATACTGTATATTGACATCCAGAATTTACAAAATGATACAAGCTTGAAAGATTTTTCAACATGGATTAAAAGAAAGCATGAAAATCATAGTTCTTTTCCTCAGTGGCTTAAGAATATTTGTAATTGTAGTGAATGAGTTCATCACTGTTCCCACACTTAGCACATAAAACCAATCGCGCAGTTCTTTGCTACATTAGGCATTTGTTTTTTTGGATTGAATAATACCAACTCACAAATGAAACTAAAGTAATTTCAGCTTTTCAATATAAAAGAATAATTATTCTCTGTACACCCTGTGAAGGACAGTTACTGATACAGAAAATCGACATGAATCATCAACATCTCGTACAGCAGTCAGCTCTCAAGCCGTTCAAATCATACCTCACGTTGTCTTTTACGAAACAGATGAGAAAGATTGTATCCGTCATCCATCCCTGGAAATATTACACAGATAAAGCCAGACACCCTGCATGCATTGTGCCAAGCAGGGTCATCCAATCATGTGGACAATCAAGTAACCGAGCCAAATATTTCCTCTTGGTAAAAAAGGGACATCCTCTTGGGATACTATTTCATCCCATACAGTTAACAAGAAATTCTTGTTTCTTCCTCACCATCTCCCTTATTTTTTCTTCTTTTTTTTAATACTTTGTACATACATTCGTTAAAGGTCAAGGAATGAGTACTGCAAGTCTCAATTTGAACTTTGTAGATTGCATTTCACATTTAGAATAGTTGTGCTATTATAGTATACTTAGTGTACTGAATCGTTTCAACAATTAAGTCTGCACACGTGCAAATTGTAGTGTAAATATACAATTTCAGTTTAGTTCCTGAAATTTAAAAGATATTGTCTTTGAATGCAACCTCTGGAATGTCCTCCAAAAGTACCATCAATACATGAAATTTCCAACAAGCGAGAATAACATTCTTGACAAGGTGTACAGCAATATGAAGGACTACAAGGCTGTGCTCGGCCACACTTTGGTCAGTCGGACCACATCTCAGTGTTCCTCCATCCAACCGACAGGCAACTCCTCAAGCAAGCCCCCCCAGTAAGAAAACTATTGAAGTGTGGAATAAAGAAGCTGAACTGGTGCTTCAGTTCTGCTTGCAGAGTACAAACTGGGGTGTGTTCAAAGCTGCTGCTTTGAGAGTGGACTCTTCTGTGGACTTAGAGGAGGATGCTGCAGCTGTAAGTGGATATCTCAGCGGATGCATTGAGGACATTTTTCCCACAAAACGCTGCAGGATATATTCCAATCAGAAAACCTGGATCAACTGTCAGGTACGGTCCTGGCTATGTGCCCGCTCAGCTTCATGTAGCAGGGTTTACAGCACATATACCAGCAGAGGAGATGGGGGGCTACATACAGCCAAGCCACACTGCCAGATGAGTTGAACGACTTTGACGGTCCCTTTGATGAACTTAACACCAACCACCAGAGGGGGATTCTTTCCACAGAGGACATACAGGACACAACACTCTCTGTGCCATCGTCGGAAGTGCGCACGGCTCAGAGGAGGACAAACCCAGAGTCAGCTGGCCCAGATCACATCCACAGGAGTGCACTAAGGGTCTGCTCATTGGAGCTGGCCGATGTGTTTATAGCTGATCCACTGATGATGCTGTCAATGCTGCCATCCACACAGCCCTCACACACTTAGAGGGAAAGGACACGTGTGAGAATGCTGTTTGTTGACTACAGCTCAGCATTCAACACAGTCCTACCACACCGACTCTCTGGAAAGCACCTCTCCCTCGGATTGACACACGTGTATGACATCAGAATTGTGAGCACAGGGACCCCCCAGGGTTGTGTGCTGAGTCCACTGCTGTACGCCCTCTTCATGTATGACTGTGTGTCCTCCCCAG